>JBBPBX010011761.1:33531-47117 GCA_038048925.1 Garcialebias charrua
ATATATATATATTTATATATAAATATATATTTATATACCTACAAATATATATAATCAAGATGGCCGCGCTCAGACCAGCCGCAGCTTCACGAGCTCCTGGTTCATCCCTAGTTTTTAGTAATTTTAATAGTGTTTTTGTACCTGACTCTGCGCGTTTTTTGCGGGTGAATTATAGCCGAACTGAACTGTTAAGAATCGGAGCGGATTTACCACAGGGCACAGCTGAAATCAGCAACGAACTCAAATCAGAGCTCGGAAGATTGGAGCTGTTAAGAACATCTTTCTGGAAGCAGATGCGCTCCAGGGGAAAGAAAAGGAAGCGGTGCTCCCGAGGAAAGAAGCGGGGCTGCCGAGCAGGAATTATGACGAGACTGCGGGCAGACGCTAAAACCGGGAGACCCCCGATGCCGGCTCTTTTTCTGTCTAACGTCCGCTCGCTGGACAACAAAATGGATCTACTTCGTTTGAGAGTGACCACGTCGGAGGAAATGAAGAGGTGCTCTGTGCTCTGCCTCACGGAAACGTGGATCTCTGAGGATACACCGGACTCTGTTTATGAGCTGGATAATAGACTCTTTTTCAGAACAGACCGGTGCACCGAGACTACGGGGAAAACACGAGGCGGTGGTGTTTGTATTTACGTGAACAAAGATTGGTGCACGAACTGTTCTGTGATCAAAAGGCTTTGTTCAGCTGCCGTGGAGTTGATCACAGTAAGGTGCCGCCCGCATTACCTCCCCCGCGACTATTCTGTAATTCTAATCAGCGCTATTTACATAGCGCCTGATGCTAATGCTAATGACGCCCAGGGAGAAATTCATGACTTACTCACCTCGCTGCAGTGTAAATATCCTGAGGGGCTCTTCATTGTTTGTGGTGACGTGAATCACGTGGACCTTTAAGTAATAATAATAATAATAATGAATTCAATTTATAATGCACTTTTCATTAATAAAAATCTCAAAGTGCTACAATGTGTAACAAGGTTAAGTCTCCCTCCCAGCCTTCAATCAGCACGTTTTCACAGCAACAAGAGGAAATAAAACGCTTGACCAAGTCTACACTAATGTAAAGGGGGCGTACACGGCGAAGACACGCCCACCGCTCAGAGCTTCCGATCACTGCTCTTTGATCCTGGCCCCAAGACAGCTCCCCCCACTCAGGCGCTCCAAGCCGGAACAAAGAGAGATAAGAGTCTGGCTTCAAGGTAGCACCTCCATGCTGAGAGACTGTTTTGAGAATACAAACTGGTCTGTTTTCAGGGAGGCAGCTACTGATGGGAGCTCAGTGGATCTGGAACTTTATGCTTCCTCAGTCCTGGGTTACATCAGCACATGCTCTGAAAATGTATCCATAAATCACCCGAACCGAAAACCCTGGTTAAATAAAGAAGTCCGCGCCTTGCTAGCAGCCAAGGACACTGCATTCAAGTCCGGAGATACAGAGGAGCTGAGTAAGAGCAGGAAAGAACTGGTGGATGGCATTAAGAAGGCCAAGGCCATGTATGCACAGAGGATCGAGGGACAGTTCACCTCACAAGACCCACGGAGCATGTGGAAGGGTATTAAATGCATAACAGATTACAAAGGCAAGAACAAACAATGTCCCAAGGACCCATCTCTGCCTGATGCCCTCAATAAGTTTTATGCACGTTTTGATGATCCAAACAGACCAGCTAGCACCAGACTCACCTCATCACCAGATGAAGAGCATCTCAGAGTGACCGCAGCAGAAGTGAGAGGCAGTCTCAGAAGGATTAATCCTCATAAAGCAACCGGACCAGACAACATCCCAGGGAAAGTTCTGAAGGAATGTGCGGACCAGCTCTGTGAGGTGCTGGCTGACATCTTCACCACCTCACTTGCACTGGAGTCAGTTCCCACCTGCCTGAAGACCGCGACCATCATCCCAGTCCCAAAGAGCTCCACAGTGACTGGTCTGAATGACTATAGACCAGTGGCCCTCACCCCGATAGTCGCTAAATGTTTTGAGAAACTGGTCATGTCCCACATCAAGGCAACCGTCAACATCAACGAGGACCCTCATCAATATGCATACCGCGAGAACCGATCAACAGAGGACGCCATCTCTTCCGTGGTCCACACTGCTCTCACCCACCTGGATCAGAAGGACTCATACGTGCGTCTGCTCTTTGTGGACTTCACATCTGCCTTCAACACCATGATCCCCCAAACTCTGATAGACAAACTATCTACACTTGGACTAAGCCCCTCCATTTGTAACTGGGTACTAGACTTCTTAACAGACAGACCACAGTCCGTGAAGATTCACAACTTCTCCTCCTCCACCATAACCCTCAGCACTGGCTCTCCTCAAGGATGTGTGCTGAGCCCCCTTCTGTTCACTCTGCTCACATATGATTGTACAGCCACACTTCCAGGCTGTCATATTGTTAAGTTTGCAGATGATACAGCGGTGGTGGGATGCATCACAAACAATGATGAGTCCAGCTACAGACAGGAGGTGGAACACCTGGAGAGCTGGTGCAAAGAGAATAATCTTCACATGAATGTGAAGAAGACAAAGGAGATGATTGTGGACTTCAGAAGGAATAAACACACCCACGCCCCACTGAAAATAGGTGGATCTGCAGTGGAAGTGGTCTCCAGCTACAAATACTTGGGTGTACACTTGAATGATAACCTCAGCTGGAGCAACAACACCACCAGCCTGATCAAGAAAGGTCATCAAAGACTCTACTTCCTCAGACGACTGAGACGTGCTGGTCTGAGCAGCCCAGTTCTCACCTCGTTCTACAGGTGTGCAGTGGAGAGCGTCCTGTGCTCCAGCATCAACGTGTGGCATGGAGGCTGCACAGTTGAAGAGAGGAAAGCTCTACAGAGAGTGGTGAAGGCTGCACAGAGGTCTGTCGGAGTCAGTCTCCCCACCATCACAGACATTTACACCTCCAGATGCAGGAAAAGAGCCACCTGCATCATGAAAGACCTCACTCACCCAGCACACTCACTCTTTGCCCCACTCCCCTCAGGACGGAGGTTGAGGAGCATCAAATGTAGAACCACTAGACTGAGGAACAGCTTCTACCCTGAGGCTGTTAGACTCATGAATAAATAAAAATAAAATAAAAATAAACACTGCAAAATATCACATCATGCTGATGCTGATCTGTTTTCTTGTTGCTGTGTTCATCTGTGACCATCTGCTCATACAGACTCATGTTCGTGCTGCTGTTTATAATGATGTTTTTCCACTATATTAGGGCTTAGTGTATTACTAGTTGATGTTTTTCTTAGTTAATTCTAGATGTTATTACTGTTTTTCTCTTGCATTTGTTGTTGGATGTAACTGGGACCCCGTGTACATAATCTCGTTTTCATCACATGTACCACATGCGGTGCAAATGACAATAAAGACTCTCTGACTCTGATACATATACAGGTACATCCATATCACATATCCTATCTACATTTCTGCATATGATATCTACATATACATCCCTGCATCCATTTGTGTGTGGCTGTGAACATGCATAAGTGAATAAGTTTCCTCCAATAGAACATTCAGTAGCGACCGTGAAGCATCAGAGATCCGCCCCCCAAGGGCCGAGGCAGACGAAGGGGCGATCAAAGCCCAAGACCCCAAGAAGGACCCCGAGCCCAGAGTCCCCAGGCATAGGCTTAGATCCTGGGGGGGTCGGGGGGGTCCGGACCCCCCCAATCTTGGGGAAATATAGATCTGTCCCCCCCAATAATTCAATAAAGGAAACCGTGTCTTTAAACAATATAAATATAAAAAGGCAAAAAAAGAGAGAAATCCGCCATTATTCTAAGAAAAAAAAAGGAAATTTTGCCCACCCCCCCTTCTCTGTTGGCAAATGGTTTAGTCCAATGTTTACAAGGAACAACAGCGGCACCGGAGTCACAGGCTGCTCCGCACGGGAGCTGCAGCACAAACTTTTAACTTCCAGTAAGTAGCTACTTAAAACATTGGTGACAGTGACTGGGAGGAAAAGGTCTTTCACAGTGTTGAAAGACAAGTGTGTCTGTGTCTCATTAGTGGCTGTAGCAACAGCAAAACGCAACGAGGAGCGACACTTCATCAGCTAACACGCTAGCTTCAATGCTAACTAGCTCCCTGGTGGCTGCAACAGACAGAAGAATCTCAGAGCAGCTTTGAGCAGGATGGATTCACATTCATCATATTTTCAGGTGTGGAGCTCTTGAAAGAAGTAATGATAAAATATGTGAAAGATAATTAATTTAAAAAGAGTAGAGAAGATGTGATGATTAGTTAAAATGATTTTATATGTGTAGCACTTTGTTGCAGCTGTGGTTGTTTTAAAGGGCTTTATAAATAAATTATTATTATAAAAAATGTTGAGGATCAATACTTATGTCACATGATTAATAAAAAAAGTCACTGTTTATTATATTACAATTACATTATTGATATTTTGTATCTGCAACTGGAAGATTTTATTCTTAATAGGTTCTTAAAAAATGCTACAGTAAAAGGCATATTTTGAATGAATGTTACAAACGTGTTCATTTCTACAAAACAGTTAATAAAATATTTATAAAATACAATGAATTTCAAATGTTACAGATTGAGTTTAACATAAAAGAAATAGTGTTTTATGTTTAAATATCAGTTAATAAGTAATCCATTATGCCCCCTTGTTTAGGACTGGAACCAATCTCAGCTGCTTTTGTGTGAAGGCAGGGACACCCAGGACAGGTCACCAGTCTGTCCCAGAGACACCCAGGACACGTCTCCAGTCCATCACAGAGACAGACAAAGAGACAAACAACCATCCACACTCCCAGTCAAAGCTAAGAACAATTTACATTTGCACAGAAGAACCAAAAAATTATTCAAACTGAGGACTCAAGTTCTTGATTGAGAGTTCTAATCACTACTGGTAATTATCAATAATAATTGATCATATTTACCAAGCTAAATCATTGTGTGGAGTCTTTAATAATACAGACCAGATCAGATGTGATCAGGCAGTCATATATTCACATGTATGTAAATGTATTATTATTAATACTATAATTAAAGTTGAACCATGCAAATTTGTTTGGAACGAACAAGTGGACCTTTGTGCCTCTTGGTCCCACTGAAGTAGCTCTCAGTCTCAAAAAGTTTGGTGACCCCTGCATTAAAGTATTTCTTCTCCTTGAAAACTGTTTTTTTTTTAAGCTTTAAGATTTTGGGAAGGTGTGGTACCAGATTATCAGTGACACTGACCACAGCTATCCATGAATACAAGCCAAACTGAAATTTAAACAATATTTAGAGGGGACCTATTTTGCAAAATTCTCATTTTGCCACTTGTCAAAATGACAAGTGGCAAAGATTGAACATATTAAAAAAATTTTACAAGAGAAATGAGTGTCACTATTGTACTGATTAATAGTAGTATTAAGACTACTAAATACATGCCATTTAAATCAATATTATTGCTGATTATTCTGCATAGTATATGCATGCAGTTTGGATAAACTTCCCTCTGTACATTTCACTGTAACTTTGCCGACCCCCCCAAAATTGCTCTTAAAATTTTTCCCTGTTTATGGTCCCCCCCAATAATGAGATGAAAGCTACGCCCTTGTCCCCAGGGCCACCCGAACAGGGCGAGCCACTCACCCTCTCCCCAGATCTGACCAAGGGGGAGAACCGGACAAGCTCCACCAGCGACTACACACAATGACCCCCAGGAGGTCAACAGCGATAAACCCACAGGCCCCAGCTGGAGCCCGCTGCAAGAGCCCGCTGCACTGACGTAGCCCCAGGCCCGGAAACCGAGGCCCGGGCACCGGGGACGCCCACCCCTCAGGCCCAGACCCGATAGGACCAGAGGACCCGAGCCCCACCAGGTAGCCACCAGGCCGAGCCGACACACGCCCAAGCGCCCAACCCCTGAAAGCGACAACAAGGGCCCCCAACACGCCCACAGGCAAAAGGACACCCACCAGGGGGCCACGTGGTAGGAGCGCGACACCAAGTAGCCTCAGATGTAACAGAGAGGGGTCAGTCCAAATCCCAGCCTGACAATTAGACATTCATACACAGACACACTCCCTCAGACCCACCCTCATCCTCACTCACACAAAGACAAACAATAACGACATATCCCATTCATAATCCTGATGCACCCTCTATACCCCCTAGGTCCAAGACATGTACCTGCCCCCTACATGGGGCAGCCCACACCCAATTCCAAGAGGTAAGCCCATTCATTCTGGGGTGGAAAGTAGCTGACATCCAAGATTCGGCCCAACCCTCGCCCCGCTGACAGCACAGGACACCCGAGCCCAAGCAACCCCAGGGAGAGCGAGATGCCAGCCCCGTCCACGGCGAACCCCCAGGCCCCAAACCCCCCCATAGTCCAGGACAACCACTGATGGCCCACCCCCAGAATGTCCGCCAGGCAACCAGGGGTGTAAGAGAAAAATAAATAAACAAATTATATATATATATTTATTTATATAAATAAATACATAAATAAATAAAATTGAAATTAACAAATCTAGACCCCGACATACACACCCCGTCCCCAAATGTGCTGTTGGTGTGTGTTGTTGTAAAGTGCATTTAAAAAGGGAAGAGAAGGAGCAAAGGCTGGCATTATGCCAGTTTCCCCTCCACTCCAACTCTAACCCAGGCCCTTATTGTCTAAATGCATAATTGTGAGTGAGCATAGGCACGGGGGGCGAGAGTGATGTCATCCCGCCACCCATAACCATAGTGCTCACCCCAATTCCTATATGTGAATTTTATGAGGATGTTTATGAGTGAATGTCTAAAGTGTATAATAAAATTGAGTCCCAGGTGGTTCTGAACAACAGAGATGTAAAAACGTTGCAGCACACCCGAGTCTCAAAATCCCTACATGTATTAATTTGAGATGAGGAGGGCGGAGGTGCGTGGTGAGGGATGGGGAGAAAATATCTGCAGGAACAATGCTCCCGCAGCGAGTCAGCTCCCCCGCTGACCCTAGATACCCCCCCAGTTCGCCAAGGTCCACCCCAGGAGCGAGGCAAAGAAAACACCTCTCCGGCCGCCAGGCCATTGAGCCAAAGACCAGAGAGGGACACGGCCCCAAGGGCCGCCAACAGCACAACCAACAGCCCACATCCACCAGGGCCGCCCAGACCCTTACGAACCGCAGTCAGCCCGCCGCCCAAGAGGACACAAAATCCCACATGGACGACACGGCCAAGAGCGCCCGCCCAACCGCCGACGGAGCCAGGAAGCACCAAGAGCGGGCCCCAACCAGGGCCCGCACACCGGCCATGCATAGTCCCAGACCACCATCAAGGACATCCACTTAGTCCCCACCCCAGAAGAAATACTACACCCACCCTTCATACTAACAACTTTCAGAACACATAACACACTAGACGCCCAGGTTGGGTTGACCTGCCCCCTCCCATTGGCCATCAGTCACACTCCCAGACACCCAACCCCCCAGCCCATGAACCCCCAGCCCACCAGCGAGCCGAGGGCCCCCGACCAGGGCCGAGCACCAGAGCGTGAGCCAGCCCATAGCCCGGCGACCCGCCTGCCAGAGCCCAAGACCCCCGACCCCCACCAGGCCCAAGTCCGGGGACGACACGCCCCTAGAATCCCAAGCCCCCGGTTGAGCAAAGCGTTGGATTTAAAGAAGCTGTAAGTTTGGGCTTGAGTATATTTTGTTGTGTGATTAAAACATTTAATAAAAATTAATGCAATTGTTCAGTTACATGAAAACATGGCTGAAAGCAGCAATTACATCCTATAATTTATTAATTCTATAAGATTATTCTTCCAGTTGGGCTGACATTCTTCTGGTCCACAAATTAAACCAAGGAGCCACTCTCCTGTGGTGTAACATTCTTTACCAGTGGGGCATCCCAAAACATACAACACCTGTCTTCCGTGTATAGATATATTTTACTAAGGAGCGTTTTACAATGTTAGTGAAAATTTTGTTCAGTGCATTTAATTTTTTTTGTTAAGAACTGATGCCATAAATATAAATCAAAAAGGACAAGGTATTTAAATGAGAACTACAACTTTTAGATGACTGAAGCTATGGATGACACAAAGTGACTTTTTTAATAATTATACATTTATTTTATGAGAAACGTGAACATTCCATCATCAAATGTATTTTTTTTTTCTTCTTTCGGCCTTTTCCCTGCGTTAGGGGTCACCACAGCGATGTAGTCGCACGAAGATTTGGCAGTTGTTTTTACGCCGGATGCCCTTCCTGACACAACCACAGACCACCGAGCAACCACAGCCCTCTGTGTGGAGTAGAGAGCTGATATCTAGGGTTCCCGGGGGAGCAGATGGTGTGGGTTAAGGGCCTTGCTCAAGGGCCCAGAGTGGGGCAGATGAGGGTGGAGACAGGTGTGACCGCTTCACTTATCCCACCCACATCTTTGATGTTGTCGGTACCGGGGCTTGAACCGGCGATCTTCCGATCACAAGCGCACCTTCTTAACCTCTGCGCCACCACTCCCACGTATATATATACAAATGTATATGAAACACATATTCCTTCATTTTACATTTTTCAGATTACTGTTTCTTTTTTTAAGGGATGTGGGCAGCACGTTGGCACAACTGGTAGAGCTGCTGCCTCTCAGCGAGAAGGTTGCCGGTTCAAATCCCGGTCCGGGGCCTTTCTGGGTGGAGTTTGCATGTTCTCCCCGTGCATGCGTGGGTTTCCTCCGGGTACTCCGGTTTCCTCCCACAGACCAAAAAACATGCTTGTTAGGCTGATTGGTGACTCTAAATTGACCCTAGGTGTGAGTGTGAGAGTGGATGGTTGTTTGGTGTGAGTGAGACAGGTCCCTCTTGTAAATGAGTCCCCGTGACTCAACGAGGCTAGCCTGTATAAATAAAGGTTGAATGAATGAATGAATATGAAAATGGGCTGTTCTCTGATTCACCCTGGGCTTTGGTTTAATGATAGTCTATGCTGACCCTTAGTGGTCAAATAACGTACTACAATACAAAAATTATTTCATTTTTCATTCAACCTTTATTTAGTCAGGTAAATCTCATTGAGCCTCGTGGACTCATTTACAAGAGCGACCTGATTTCAGAGTAATTTTTGAAGAAAACAGATTTTAACAAACACGTAGACATTTGTTTTAAATATGTATTATTATATTATACAGACAGACATTCAAACAGGTAGGTGTAGGTGTGTGTGTGTATTCACACACACAGATATGCTGTGGTGTGGAGTGTGGATGTTTGTGAATCCAATCCTGCATTTATATGACCTAAAACATCATCAGATTTTTCAAACAAGCCCTAAAAAGAAGCCAGTTAAACAAATGAGACAAAAATATTATACTTGTTCATTTACTTTGTTTCAAAGTCTGATCTTCACAGCATGTTTGTGAAAGTGGATCATGGCAGGAACAAAGTAGATTTCTGAGGAGCTCAGACAAAGAGTTGTTGATGCTCATCAGGCTGGAAAATGTTACAAAACATCTCTAAAGAGTTTGGACTCCACCAATCCACAGTCAGACAGATTGTGTACAAATGGAGGACATTCAAGACCATTCTTACCCTCCCCAGGAGTGGCGGACCAACAAAGATCAATCCAAGAACAAGGTGTGGAATAGTGGGCGACGTCACAAAGGACCCAAGGGTAACATCTCTCTCACCTTGACTAATGTTGATGTTCATGAGTCAGGAGAACACTGAACAACAATGGTGTGCATGTAGGGTTGAAGGAGAAACCACTGCTCTACAAAAAGAACATTGCTGCCCGTCTGCAGTTTAATAAAGATCACGTGGACAAGCCAGAAGACCGTTGGAAGAATGTTTTGTGAACGGATGAAAACAAAATATACATTTTTGGTTTAAATGAGAAGTGTTATGTTTGGAGAAAGGAAAACTCTACATTCCTGCATAAGAACCTTCTCTCATCTGTGAACCATGGTGTTGGTAGTATCATAGTTTGGGCATGTTTTGCTGCATCTGGACCAGGATGGCTTACCATCATTGATGGAACAATGAATTCTGAATTATATCAGAGCATTCTAAAGGAAAATGTCAGAACATGTGTCCATGAACTGAACCTCAAGAGGTCATGCAGCAAAATAATGATCCTCAGCACACAAGTGGTTCTACCAAAGAATGGTTCAAGAAGAATAAAGTTCATGTTTTGGAATGGTCAAGTCAAAGTCCTGAACTTAATCCAATGCAGATGTTGTGGAAGGACCTGAAGCAGCAGTTAATGAGAGGAAACCACCAACATCCAGAGGTGAAGCTGTTCTGTCCGGAATGGATTAAAATTCCTCCAAGCTGGTGTGCAGGACTGATCATCAGTTACCAGAAATGTTAGCTGCAGTTATTGCTGCATGGGCAGTGGGTGGGGGTCACACCATGCTAAAAGCAATTCGTATTAGTTTGCAACTCAAAAACATGTAATATTGGATCATTTCCCTCAATAAATAAATGACCAAGTGTACTAATATTTTTGTCTCATATGTTTAACTGAGTTCTCTTTATGTTCATGACTTGTGTGAGAATCTGATGATGTTTTAGGTCATATTGATGCAGAAATGTAAAAAAAAAAAATCTAAAGGATTCACAAACTACACTGTAAAAAGAAATCCGTAAAAAAAAACAGGTAAATGTACTGTGGAAGTGTGAAGGAATTTTCCGTTATCATTTTTTACAGGGGTTTCTCCTTTTTTTTTACGCGCAAAGAACCCTGGGAACAAGAACCTTTGAGAAGAAGCGCGAAAGAGGACTCCATTTACCTGGCACCCTAGATTAACAGAAATTTATGTAAATTATACATTAAAAAAACTGTTAAATTACGGGAAAAATCCGTTTTAGGGTTTACGGAAATATCTGTAAAAAAACGGAGAATGTACTGGCAGAAAATTACCAGGACATTTTCCGTTTTTTTACGGATTTTTTTTTTACTGTGTATATCAAGCACCTTTACACCCTCTACACCACACACACACACACACACACACACATACACACACACACACACACACACACACAGAGATATATTATACTAAGGAGCGTTTTATAATGTTAGTGAATTATTTTGTTCAGTGCATTGAATTTTTTTTAAAGAACTGATGCCATAAATATAAATCAAAAAGGACAACATATATTTAAATGAGAACTACAACTTTTAGATGACTGAAGCTATAGATGACACAAAGTGACTTTTTTAAATAGTTGTACATTTATTTTATGAGAAACATGAACATTCCATCATCAGATGTATATGAAGCACATATTCCTTCATTTTACATTTATCAGATTACTGATTCTTTTTATAAGAGATATGAAAATGGGCTGTTCTCTGATTCACCCTGGGCTTTGGTTTAATGATAGTCTATGCTGACCCTTAGTGGTCACATAAGGTACTACAATACACAAATTATTTCAGAGTAATTTTAGAAGAAAACAGATTTTAACAAACACGTAGACATTTGCTTTAAATATGTATTACTACATTATACAGACAGACATTCAAACAGGTAGGTGTATGTGTGTGTATTCACACACACAGATATATTGTGGTGTCTGAATGTTTGTGAATCCTTTGTAATTTTCTATATTCCTGCATTTATATCACCCAAAACATCATCAGATTTTCACACAATCCCTAAAGAGAACCCAGTTAAACAAATGAGACAAAAATATTATACTCTGTCCTTTATTTACTGAGGGAAATGATTCAATATTATACATTTTTGAGTGGTAAAAGTATGTGAACCTTTAGGATTAGCATAATCTGAAGGTGAAATTAGAGTCAGGTGTTTTCAATCAATGGATGATGATCAGGTATGAGTGGAAACCCTGTTTGATTTAAAGAACAGGATCTATCAAAGCCTGCTCTTCACAGCATGTTTGTGGAAGTAGTGGATCATGGCAGGAACAAAGTAGATTTCTGAGGAGCTCAGACAAAGAGTTGTTGATGCTCATCAGGCTGGAAAAGGTTACAAAACATCTGTAAATACAAACCAGATTCCAAAAAAGTCAGGACACTAAACAAATTGTGAATAAAAACTGAATGCAATGATGTGGAGGTGCCAACATCTAATATTTTATTCAGAATAAAACACAAATCACAGATCAAAAGTTTAAACTGAGAGAATGTATCATTTTAAGGATTCACTATGTAACTTTGTAATGTAGTCTATCTTTTCAAACAATATATTTTTAACATATTTCTTCACTAATAATAATAATAATAATAATAATAAATTCAATTTATACCGCACTTTTCATTAATAAAAATCTCAAAGTGCTCTGTCACTGTCTGTCACTATCTACTGACAAACTGATGTTAGACAAAGTAATCTCTGAAAAAAACTATAGTCCCCTTGCTTCTCTATAAGCATTTATAAAAACNTATAGTAAAAGTTGTCTGGTGAAAAAGGAGCATTAGACCTAACAAAGGTACATGCTCTGATCATTTCAACTCCAGTTTGTCATCAACTCTAGTTACCGTTTAGTCAACTTGTAATGGGTCAATATTGAACAATACTTTAACTTCCTGACACCATTTTCAAAACTTGGACCCGAGTGTCGAGACATTTGGAGACATCTCTTGTCTCCTGACATCCATGAACTGACACATTTTAATATTGCAGCAAGAATTTATTGTTCAAGTACAGAAGAAGTTGGTTTTAAAAGTTTTTGAGTCCAGTCTGGCTCTTTTGGGAGAGAAAATCTGTCCTGCTGTTCTGGACAATCTTTCAATAGTCTTTCAATAGAATTTCAATAATATTTCAATAGTCTTTCAATAATATTTAAACCATCTTTCAATAATCTTTCAATAAGGTCATAGGTGTTGTGTATCTTCTGGCTGACTCTGCGGTGTAATGCATTCTGGGTGTGTTAGTGATGCTGTGGGTGCTCCCAGCTCAATGACGTATGTACTGTACTAGAATACACGTCATTGGTCTAGCTCTTCTTGAAGGCAGGTCTAATGTTACCTGTCCACTTTGCAGTGATTCAATGGACCAACTCCCCTCTCGACATCAGTTACTTTCAAACTAACGACAAATCAAAAAACTGCAACATGAATGTAACTTGTAACATTTAATTCTACTTATCGTAAGTAAAGTACAGATACATGAAAAATGTACTTAAGTACAGTAACAAAGTATTTGTACTTAGTTACATCCCACCACTGCTCCTGGACGCCTCCCTGGTGAGGTGTTCTGGGCACGTCCCACCAGGAGGAGACCCAGAGGAAGACCCAGGACACGCTGGAGGGACTATGTTTCTTGGCTGGCCTGGGAACGCCTTGGGATTCCCCCAGAGCAGCTGGTCCAAGTGGCTGGGGAGAGGGAAGTCTGGGCCTCCTTACTTAGGCTGCTACCCCCGAGACCCGACCCTGGATGAGCGGAAGACAATAGATGGATGGACCAAAACAGAGAGACAAAAAAGAAAGAAAGAAAATAAAATGTTTTAACAGTTTTTCAGACATTTTATTTCCCTTCTAATTGTCTATGTGCATGATACTAATAATACATTAC
This sequence comes from Garcialebias charrua, assembly GCA_038048925.1. Taxonomy (NCBI): domain Eukaryota; kingdom Metazoa; phylum Chordata; class Actinopteri; order Cyprinodontiformes; family Rivulidae; genus Garcialebias; species Garcialebias charrua. Next base: position 47,049 of record JBBPBX010011761.1, read on the forward strand.
TAATAAGTAATGATCTTACTTCCGCTCTCGGCAGAGCAGGTCGCATCTTTTTCTGCTCCTACACCTCCC
>JBBPBX010011762.1:0-16669 GCA_038048925.1 Garcialebias charrua
TATATATATATATATATCTGTAATTTTGTCTGTCAAAAAACAGGTGATGCTAAATGAATACGTAAACCAAGTTTACAGAAACCATAAAGATGTTACCAAATAACATAAAAAATGTTTTTAATTGCTGAGCAATAATAAATCTCTTGGGAGAATAAGAAGTAAAATTAATTAAGGATTTTTTTTTCCTTGCAGCTGCTTGTTTAACTGTGATGAACTCCCTCCAGCTCCTCCGGGAGACGGTGACAGATGCTTTAATTGTATTGTGGCTTCTGTTACCAGCGAGGAGACCTGAGATGATTCCCGTTTGAAAGCAGAAACAGTTTCAGCTCAGCTGAGCATGAAACGGTTCGAACAGGTTACGTTTTAATTGGGCTGCCCCCCCGGGGGTGCACTGAGCTATTGACTTCATTGATGCTGATGAATCCATCCAGTCAGGTGCGTGAGCATGTTCTCCAAAGTGCTCAGTTCTCTTATTAAACGGACAATATCGGATTCAATCATCTCCAAAGTCTGAAACGGCTGGTAAAGACAAATTGCAGGTCTCCCAAACACTGAGAGAGCATCAACGTTTGATTGCCAGAATGGAAAACCTCACGGTAAGTAGCGTTCTATTAATGTTTTAGGAAACGAGATTTAAACCTACTGTGCTCAAAATGTGCCTATAACAGCTTAATTTTGGTATTAACCTGGGATTTTATTCCTTATTTGTCATTATCCAACAATCTTTTATTTTTCACACATTTTTTTTACCGTAATTAAAAGTTGATTTGCTTCTTGTTTCTATGAGAAGAAACACAGTTTGCGAGATATCTGAATCAAGTCAAGGTTTTATACAGTGTATGAAAATCTTGCTGACACTGCTGATGGTTTTGTTTCTCAGCCAGAACAATGGCGCGAGATAATGAACAAGAAGATGCGCTACCCTCCGGAGCTCCTCAGCGCCATCCAGGGAGGGAGGATCGAGCTACTGAGTGGGTTGCTGAAGACGGGAGACGGCATCATCCGCCAGCTGGAGGAATCTGAGGATCGCCAGTGGAGGGAGGCTCTCAATCTCGCCATCCGCCTGGGCAGCGAGGATGCCATGGACGCCCTCCTGCTGGGGGTCAAGTTCGACTTCAGGCAGATTCATGAGGCCCTGCTAGTCGCTGTGGACACCAACCAGCCCACAGTGGTGAAGCGTCTGTTGGATCGTTTGGACCAGGAGAAGGGCAACAAAATGGATGTCAGATCCTTCTCCCAGGCTATTTTTGACCGCTCCATTGACAACTCCCAGTTTGCCCCTGGTGTGACCCCTTTGACCCTAGCCTGTCAGAAAGACCTGTATGACATAGTCACCATGCTCACCCAGAAAGGCCATGGCATCCCGTGGCCACACAAGATCTCCTGTGCCTGCCTGGAGTGTCGCAATGGTCGTCAGTATGACCTGCTCAAGTTCTCCTTGTCTCGCATCAACACCTATCGTGGCATCGCCAGCCGAGCCTACCTGTCCATCACCTCTGATGATGCCATGCTCAGCGCTTTTAGTCTCAGCAAAGAGCTCCGCAAGCTGTCACAAAAGGAGCCGGAGTTCAAGGTGGGGAGAAACTCTGAGAGAACTCTGTTCCACTGTTCATGTTGGGTGTCTAACTCGACTGTGGCACTTCTCCCCTGCAGCCTCAATACCTGAGCCTTGAGGAGCTCTGTCAGGAGTTTGCCGTGGAGTTGTTGGGGATGTGCCGCAACCAGAGCGAGGTTACCACAATCCTGAACAGCTGCGAAGACGAGAGTCGGGATTCCTTGGACGAGCAGGCGTTTGAGGAGGGTATACCCACTCTGTCCCGTTTGCGGCTCGCTGTCAAATACAACCAGAAGCAGGTAGACTAATCGAGATACTGACATAAGCAATAAAATAGACGAACTGTGTAAATCTTGATTTTTATTCCTTGTTGTGTTTGTCTAGTTTGTGGCACACCCGATCTGCCAGCAGGTTCTGTCGTCGATTTGGTGTGGGAATCTATCAGGCTGGAGAGGCAGCAAGACAGCCTGGAAGCTCTTGGTCTCCGTTGGGATCTTTTTTACCATGCCCTTTCTTTGCCTCATTTACTGGATAGCGCCAAAGTCAAAGGTCACATTAAAAACTGCTGAACCTAGAGTCAAAAATAAACCCTGTTAGCGTAACGTTTGGTCATAAAAGGTTGACGGGTCTTCTTTTCTCTCCAGCCTGGACAGTTGCTTAAGATTCCTGTTATTAAGTTCCTCCTTCATTCTGCGTCCTACCTGTGGTTTATCATCACTTTGCTCGGAGAATCAATAACTATGGAGATGTACCGGGACAAGTTTGCTTCCCGGGAGCAGAACATCCTGCACAGCTCCTTCCACATGGTGTGGGTGGTCGGTAGGTTCTCTCTGCCTGATTGAACTCTCCAAAACTGCTTGAGAAAGACAAGGCGTTAGAAAAAAATCATCAGAAATAATCACTCAGGAGTCCAATATTTGACAAAATGTATGACAAAGATTCTTGCAAGGACAGCGATATTGCCTTTACATCCAAATGCATGTCACCCTCTACATCAGGGGTGGGCAATTATTTTATCCATGGGGCCACATGAGAAATAGAAAATATTGTCGGGGGCCGGGCCAAATGACATAATTCAATACTGCATAATATTAATAGTACTGTATTTCTTTATTAAAAGCAGTAAATATCATTGTTTAGACAAACTGGTAAAAGTATTAGTTATGATTAATCAACAAAATAAAAAGCATGAGTGGACATTTTTGAGGGCTAACGTTGTCTTGTGACTTGCTCGTGACAACAATTCAATTATGCACATTGCGCATGTCTTGATTTACATATTGCATCATTTTGTACGTGAATTTAAAAAAAACATCAAAATTAAAGCAATGCAGTCCACAAATGAGGTAAAATTAGAAACTATGTTTTTGATGTAACTCCCCTTACGGGGGCTGGTCAGAGTCAACCAACGGGCCGCATGTGGCCCTGGGGCCGTACAATGCCCAGGTCTGCTCTACATCTAACAGTGTCGACCTTTCAGTATGAGCAATATCTCTGACAACAGCAGAGACAGATATTATATAGTCCAAGCTGAATTTAGCTGAAGCAGGATTTCCAGCTGGCAGATGTTCTTATCACTGTTTTGTCGTGTCTAACTGAAGAGTATGCAACTGTTTAAATAGTTTGAGTTTAACTTTATTGAACGTAGTATAATGAAAGAATAAACAAAGTTATATGAAAAGAAAATAAATGTTAACAAAAGCGAGCAAAAAAAAAACAGTACCGGTAGTTGATCATATTACACGTTCAAAGGAATGGGTAAAAGTATAAACTTATTGTTACACCAACCCCTCTTACATCTATAGCATCATCCAATAATTTACTATTCATGGTAACTTGGTTATAACATTCTTTTTTTTTAGTATTTTATACATCCATATCTATAAGTGGTACAATGCATTCATATTTGCATGCCATTATGATCAGGCATCAATAATTTTTTAACATGTTAAAATTATTTAGATCAATATACCATAATGCAGTAATAATTGATGAATTCATTAATTGTTAACATTGATAATAGATGTAATAACAGTCATTATTTCCCATATTGATATGCAAGTCCTTCCTGTTTTAAGAAAAGCTTTTGAATGTTTCCTGGTAAGAAATTATTTATTTGCTTTTAACAAGATAATAGCTGTTTGTAATTCCACTACTGTATGTCAACAAATTTTAGCAGCTTAGATTTTATGAATAGTGCGTTTGTATTATCCAAATAACCGACCTTATTGATTACTCTTATTGCTCGTTTTTGCAGTATTATTAATGCCTGTAGTGAAGTTCTGTAGTTGTTGCCCCATAACTCTGCACAAAACTCAAATGAGGTAGGACTATAGAACAGTAAAGATGGAGAGCTGTTTCCTCCAGGTCCATGACATGTTTGGCTTTATTTAAAATATACTTTTTTTACAGTTTATTTTGTTTATATCTAATATGAGGTTTCAATGTTATTTTATCATCAATAATAACCCCTTACTCTTTCAATGTTTACACCATATATCTTTATTTTGATTGATTTATTTAAACTACTACTCCCAAATAGCATTACTTTTGTTTTGGTCAGACTTAAGGACAACTTATTCTCATTAAACCATAATTTCAGTTTATTCATTGCTTTAGTTGCATCATCAAGCAACTAACTGCTCCATATAATCTCCAACAAAAAAGACATTAGTGTCCTCTGCAAATAAAACAATTTTTTACATTTCATATATCATAAGTCATTTATGTAAATAAGAAATAATGTAGGCCCCAACACTGAACCCTGAGGAACCCCACAAGCAATGTCTAATGGGTAATTGTGAAGGAAAGTAAACAGACAAAATACTATGACTTGGCACAAAGTTTAACACAGTATAAAAACACTCTGACTTTAAGTTTTCCTATCACAAGGATTCGGGGGTCATACTTTGCTTTCTTCATTTAGGCTTCTTCTGGTATGAGTGTAAAGAGGTGTGGATCGAAGGACTACGCAGTTACTTCCTAGACTGGTGGAACTGTCTGGACGTGGTGGTGCTCAGCATGTACTTGGCATCCTTTTCACTGCGAGTGCTCATCATGCTCAAAGGCTACTTCCTGTGCCAGGATCAGAGCAGCAATGAGGACTGTGTCTACTTCACTCAGACTGGTGAGAAGAAAACACCTTCATCCAAAAAGGTCATTAGAAGGTATCCACGCTCCGCTGCTCTGTTTTTTGTATGCAACAGTGCGTGAGGAGTGGCGTCAGGAGGACCCGCAGCTGCTTTCCGAGGTGCTGTTTGCCGTGACCAGCATGCTGAGCTTCACCCGGCTTGCATACATCCTGCCAGCACAAGAGTCACTGGGAACGCTGCAGATCTCCATAGGGAAGATGATTGATGACATGATGAGGTAACGGCATCATTATGCCTACATTTTATTGAGTAAGCCACCACCTGGAGGGGAATTCAGGTCCCATGACAGCAGAATGAAAATGGCTTGTTTTTTTTTCTTTTCTAGATTTATGTTCATACTGATGATAATCGGGACGGCCTTCCTCTGTGGCATCAACAACGTCTACGTTCCTTACGTCATCTCTCCACGGCTTGGCAGGTTCGAGTTGCTGTTTGAGATCAGTCACTGGGTTTGTTTCAGGGCTGCGATGAGGTGAACGCAGCAACAACATGTCTCTGCTGCAGTGACCTTAAAGCTGTCAGTCCTTTACAACCAAATACTGTGTGGTTTGCCTCCATTGAGACTTTTATTATGAATTTTACATTAAAAAGCTTAGTCTCACCCTGATGATGTTCCTTTGTGCTGATCCAGATTTAATGAGACCTTCAAGTTCTTGTACTGGACCATGTTTGGGGTGGCCAACCAGGACTACGTGGACATGCCTCAGTTTGTCTTGGCGGAGTTTGTGGGAAGGATTCTTTACGGCATCTTCACCCTTGTCATCGTCATTGTCCTCCTCAACATGCTCATTGCTATGATCACCAACTCCTTTCAGAAAATTGAGGTAATTCTGTGTGTTCATTCGTCTGTCTGTTGGCAAAATGTCTCATGAACCAGTGGACGGATTTTAATGAAATTTTCAGAACAAATTTACCGAATGTACATTTTGATCTGATTAACTTTTTTAAGCTATCCAATTTATAGTGGCCACTACAGCCAACTGATACTAAATATTACAAAAATGGCTATAATGCAGTAAATTTTTCAGTTATTTAGCTAAGATAGCTGGCAGATTTCCTGAACACATACTCAGCATTAACAGATTGCACAAGATCTTTGTTTAAAACGTTGGTATGCAAGGCAGTGGGCGATTGGCATTTCTTAATTCGTTAGATGTGCGTGTTGTAAAATCAACAATGATGTCAGAGTGAATCCTTGGTTTATTACAGGATGACGCAGATGTTGAATGGAAATTTGCCAGGTCGAAGCTGTACCTCAGTTACTTCAGAGAGGGCCTCACTATGCCTGTGCCTTTCAACATCATTCCTTCTCCCAAAGCCGTGTTTTACATTTTAAGGTAAGCAGTAATAATACAGCACCGTCAAATTGTTAAATACTGTACCTTACTGTGCTTTCTTTAATAAAATCCACTTCAAAATCTGTTCAAGGGGCATCTTCAGACAAATCTGCTGCTGCTGTAAAAGTAATTCCGAGCAAAAGTATCCCCCTCTAGCCTCTATGGTGAGTGATGGACTCTAAATAATGCACAACCTTTTTTGCTTGTTACTGTCTTTGTTGCCTTAAAATACTTAATGTGAATGCATTTTGTTAATAAGTCCAGCGATAAGGGCACCGAGGACAGTCAGCTGCCTTACCGGCAGCAAGTGATCAGAGCTCTGGTGCAGCGCTACATCGAGTCAGCCCGCAGGGAGTTTGAGGAGACCAAAAGAAAAGGTAACCCTTAATCAGGCAAAAAACAAGCGACCGATGTCTATGAAGATGAATTGGTCTCAAAAGTAGTCACATACACATACAAGATTTTTATACACACAGGAAGATTTGCAAGTATACCACAAGCAATTTTTTCCCACTACCAGGTGCAGTGCTGGAGCTAGTAAGTGTTGTTGTCATGGCGGCTGTGGCTGAGTGGTTAGAGCAGTCGTCCTCCACTGAAAGAGTTGGGGGTTCAAATCCACCAGCAGTCACATGCTGAAGTGTCTCGGGGAAAGTCACTGAACCCCTCATTGCCTCCGATGTGTGTCCCATCGGTGTATGAATGTGATAAAGCACTGATTAGTCTCTTTAGAATGATTTGTTCAATCAGCTTTGTAGAGGTCTAGTAGAGTGCTGTATGAATGGGTCAATGAGGCACAGTGTTGTAAAGAGCTTTGAGTGTCTTGATCAGATAGAAACGTGCTATATAAGTACAGTCCATTTATGTACAAATATTTTGTAGTTAACAGAAATAATCTGAATAAATCTGAAAAGGAGCACAAAACAGCTGAAATGAGCTGAAAGTAGCTGAAAATATGTTTAAATTTGCAGAAGGAAGCTGAAAGCAGCTGAACCAGAACAAAATGTGAAAGGAGCAGTAAAAGGTTGTAAACACATCTAAAGATATCTTCTTCTTCTTCTTCATCTTTCGGCTTTTCCCTTTTTAGGGGTTGCCACAGCGAGTCATCCTCCTCCACCTCACTCTGTCCTCTGCATCCTCATGTCCTCACTCCAACTACCTCCATGTCCTCTCTAACTGCATCCATATATCTCCTCTTTGGCCTCCCTCTTTGTCTTTTTCCTGGCAGCTGCATTTCTAACATCCTTCTACCAATATACCCACTGTCCCTCCTCTGGACATGTCCAAACCATCTCAGTCTGGCCTCCCTAACTTTATCTCCCAGTTGTTCAACATGTGCTGTACCTCTGATGATCTCATTCCTGATCTTATCCATCCTTGTCACTCCTAAGGAGAACCTCAGCATCTTCATTTCTGCTACTTCCAGTTCTTTCTCCTGTCTTTTTGTCAATGACACTGTCTCCAGACCATACAACATAGCTGGTCTCACCACTGTCTTGTAAACTTTTCCTTTGACCTTTGCTGACACCTTTTTGTCACAAATCACTCCTGAAACTTTTCTCCATCCACTCCATCCTGCCTGGACTCTCTTCTTCACCTCTTTACCACATTCCCCATTTTCCTGGACAGTGGACCCCAAGTACTTGAAGTCCTGCACCTTTGTGACCTCTGCTCCTTGTAGCCTCACTGTTCCACTGGCCTCCCTCTCATTCACACACATGTACTCTGTCTTACTACGGCTGACTTTCATTCCTCTTCTTTCAAGTGCATACCTCCACCTCTCCAAGTTCTCTTCCACCTGTTCCCTGTTCTCACCACAGATCACAATGTCATCTGCAAACATCATAGTCCATGGGGATTCCTGCCTGACCTCATCTGTTAGTCAGTCCATCACCAGAGCAAACAAGAAGGGGCTCAGAGCCGATCCTTGATGCACTCCCACCTCCACCTTGAAGCTATCTGTCACTCCTACAGCACATCTCACCACTGTCCTGCTGTCTTCATACATGTCCTGTACTAGTCTAACATACTTATCTGCCACTCCAGATTTCCTCATGCAATACCACACCTCCTCCCTCGGCACCCTGTCATGTGCTTTTTCTAAATCCACAAACACACATCTAAAGATGTGAAGGACGTAAAATGAACTGTTCATTTTCTATGCGACAAAAAATGGCAGAAAAGGCTAAATATTTGAAAAAGCTAAAGTTGCACCAATACCAAAAGCCATAGCACCTTTTTCGTGAACAAGCTGAACATTTTTATATATGATTTGTTTAAATAGACAAAAATTGTGGAACGAGAAAGAAGCCGAACATGCATGGAAGAAAAACAGGTCACAATAGTGTGAACCCTTCATAAACATTCACACTGTTCTATAAGGTTGGGTGCTGAACTGCTGCGGCGTAATTCGTGTTTTTCTTCCCTTTAGACATTGGAAATCGGATCACCGAGCTGAACAAAGCCGTCTCCAGGATGCACGGTGAAATGAAGGTGATCCAGCAGCTGCTGGTGGCTGAAGGACACGTTTCAAGCGACGCTCTGTCCAGAGATGGCACCTCTGTTCTGGGGAAATACATCATCGGGGCCAAGAACAACTTCCGAGGTTTCAGCAGCAGACAGGACGACAAAAACACATCCCTCAAAGTGACCGTGCACCACGGAGGGGAAAGGGCCGATTCAGACAAACAATCGAGTCAGCTGGGTGAATGTGAAGAAAAGCCGGCGCAGGACTGTGAGGTGGTCAAGATGGAGGAAGGGCGAGCGAAATCCGAGCAGGGAGACGAGAGCAGGGAGCACGAGGAAGAAAATCAAAGTGAAAACGGTGACGAAGAGGAGGCTGCCGGAGGGAGAAGTTTAGAGAAAGTAGAAGAGAAAGCAGAGATCACACAGGGTGAGGCAGACAGGAGTGAAGAGTTTAACTCGGGGTCAAAGGTGACAGACATACACACTGAGACGACGCCCGAGCACGTAGACGGCGCCACAGTCAGCAGCGAAACGACAGACACCGAGAAAATAATCGGCAAGTTCAACGACATGGAGCTGAAGGAGAGGGAGGCGGGGCGGACGAAGGGGGAAAGGTTTGGGAGCGATGTGAGGGAGAGAGACGGACAGAATGGAAACAAGGAGGTGGTCCCGTCCCCGACAGGAAGCAGCAGCTCACACGACACGGGCTTCGGCTCGCAGGAGGGCGTCGCAGCCATCGATGGGAGCCAACCCCTAAACGCAGAGACTTGTTGGGTCAGAATGTCCCAAACCTGATGGGTCGACTAACTTGGAAATATAAAAGTCCACGCCCGTAAATAAATGTCACGGTGCACGCAGGCAATCAGAAACAGTTAGGTCCTAAAATATTTGACTGTAGGGCGACCTCAAATGACCCCAGCGCCTGTTGAACAAGACAGAAAGGAGCGAGAACAATCAATAAAACCCACAGAATAACTAAATCTACATGTGTGCAGTTTGGAAAATAAACCAGTCGTCAAACTGAAGTCAGTGGTTTTTAAGGAAATGCACATCACCCACCGCCTTTAACGCCTGTTTATAACTAAAGAGCACAAGCTGAAGGCTTTAGTTTTCAAAAACAGGAAGTGCAATCTCATTAAAAAAATATGTGTTTTACAGTTTTATAATGTAGCTTGTTTTTGTTTCGTTTTGATGTCATTTTTAATTTAATGATTGTCTATTGTTATCTGTAACTCTTCTGGGTTTGTTTAAAACAGGTCTCTCATAAACGAGTCCTCGAGGCTCAATGAGACTAACCTGTAGAAATAAAGGTTGGAAGAAAAAAAAGCACAACTTTCACACTACATTTTAGCACAGTGCCTGTAACACTAGCTGAGGTTTAGCCATTGTTGTTTTCTAGTTTAGTTAGCTGTGGTGGCCATCCTGAAGAGGGTCAGCTCCAAAATTGAATCAACTGGACATCCAGTTATCAGGCCCTGAAAGTTTAATGAAAATCCATCCAACGGTTCATGAGATATTTTGCTAACAGACAGAGCGAGCTCCAAATAGTGGCTAATAAAAATTAGACGCACATAAACACGAGCTAAACCATTATCATCCACCTTCGCTCTCTGGCAGTGGGCGACTATGATGAAATTTAAACGTTTCCTAAAACATTGAACGTGTATATGGAGGGTGGACTGTGAGAAAATTAAATACATAATTAAACGTATCCTTTATTAAATGCAAAATTTAACACAATTCAGCCAACCTTTATTTACACAGGTTGAATTAAATAAATGTACCTTTTAAATTCATTATTTCATGATTAACTTGTTTTTTATCACATTCCACCCTCCAGTGTATATACCTTTATTATTAATGAAAAATGTCTATGGATCAGTTTGATTTTTCACCAAATAAAAACATTTAATGGCTTTATTTAAAAAAATTGCAATTTGAGTATGGCGTTTTAGTGAGAAAATGTTCCAATTAGGACAAAACGATCACAACTTAGCTGAAAGATTAAATACTGGTTTGTTAAACATGTATGTTTGTTTTTTTTGCTTCGTAAACAATTAAAATAATAGAATCTTTTAGTGTTTTTACATCTTGAGGCTCACAAGTTGACTGAGTTCATGAACAAATGTTGCTCGTTTCTTCTCCAGTTGATCTTGTGGATGCTGCTGAGCGACGGAGCAGGTCTCAGCTTGTTTAACACATTCTGCCCCCCCCCCCCCATGAGGAAATATGTATTCACAAACACATCAGGTCATTAATTTCTCACCTGCTGCGTCATCTTATTCCTGGGAATCGCTACACTTTAACTGGAGAGATTTTTAAAAAGCAGCCTTTTCTTTTTGCGCACCGAGGGACTGAGAGAAACGCAATTTCAATCCTGTGTATGTCCTGTACATATTGCAGTTCTGACAATAAAGTTGACTTTGACTTTAATTTGAAGGTAGACGGCTGCAAATGGATACATTTTTACACAAGAATATTTTTATTATCTTTCTGCCGTGTGTTACTAGTTAACATGTAAAAAAAAAATAAAAAAAACTTTCCTACTTCTCGTTTCCAAACAAAAAATATTAAAAGCAACATGCCGTTTTGTTTCCACACGCCTGTCGATACTTTATATTTTGCATAACGATGAAATAGGCTAATCTAAATAACTTCCCACTGATACTGAGGTATACTTTAAGAGGAACAATAATCAGATTACTGATGTTTCCATACATTGAAAAACACACATTTTAAAAATAAAACCCAAGTCACAAAACTGCAAAGACAAAAAGGGTCAATTCATCCAACCCTGTAAATTCTGTACACAAAGATTTCAGTAAACATTAAATAAAACGTACTGCACAGACCGATCGCTTAAACACCAAGTGTGAATAAAAATAGTAAAAACAAAAACATTTACAACATAAGCACCATAATGTTAGCCTAAAACAGTTCTCATTAGACTGGATTTAGGAGCCACAGGCCAGACATTCGTCTCTGTTGGTTAGAGAGCAGACCATGGCTGCAGTGTTGCGCTCTCTGGCCTCCTCTTCCTCCTCCTCCTCCTCCTCCTCCTCCTCACCCTTCTCCTTTAGTTTCTCCTTGTTCAGGGTGAACTGAATAGGGTTGGCTGCCGGCTTTGTTCTCAGGTAATACATGCCAGTTTTCAGACCCTGAAGAAAGAAAGAAATTAATCAAGAAAGGGCCTGCATTCTTTAAAGTTACAGAAAAGAGCTATAAGAATAATTACCAGAAAAAATTGTCACCCATCCAGCACATTGTTTCATCGATTGAAGTTGCTAAAATTCAGTGATTTGGTGGATTATAACATTTCGTCATGTATAGGTAGAGCCCATAAAGAAGAATTACCATGTACCGGTAATATCCAAATACTTTTTGTTAAACGTCAAAGCTGTTATAATTCAAAAGGGAGAAGACATTTTTGTTAAACCTAAATACAGAACAAGTTCGAGGGGTCGGTCAAGCTCCATTCAGGGAATTGGTTTGTGGAATTATTTGGATACTGAAATTAAAAATGCCACTTCATTATTTACATTTAAGAAATTAATCAAAACCAAATTATTACAGAAATATATATGAATTAGTTTTTTGCGTGTCATTTTGTAATTTGATAATTATGATTTTCTATTCTGTTACTTGTTTGATGATTTTTTTTTTGTCTGTTTGAACTAACTGTTTGAAAAATGGGGGCAGATATAAGATTTTCTCTTCATTCTGCCGCCCTTCATTTTATTTCTTGATATTGTATTGTCACAATTGTGATTATTTTTTTGTGTGTTGTACTTTAAAATGAATACATTTAATAAAAAATAATAAAAAAAATAAAGTAATGCACATCACCTGATCACGTCAGGATTTACGACTAACATCATAAATGGAGAAATGGCAGAAATACAGTAGCTCTGGTCAAACACTCTGCAGATTTTCATTAACGGTACTAGCTCACAGTAGATTAAGTGATGTGAACTACTCTGAGCTACTACCTCTTAAAGCTTCAGCTCAATATCTGCAAAAGTTACTGTTGTACAGCCACTTTTGTGTTATCTAAATAAAAATCATCTTGCTACGGTGGCCACCTCAAATTGGACTGACTCCAGAAGTTCAATAGATGTAGAGATACACCCAGTGACTGCTTTCTGAAAGTTTCATTAAAATCCATCAAGTGGTTCAGGAGATATTTTGCTAACAGACAGGCAAATACATGAACGCCCACTCCCTGTTGGGCCACGTTTCGTCTCCAGGTGGCTCAGACTCACCAGCTTCCAGCCGTAGAAGTGCATGCTGGTGAGTTTGCCGTAGTTGGGCTCGGCGATGTGAATGTTCAGAGACTGGCTCTGGTCGATGTAAGCGCCACGGTCTGCCGCCATCTTCAGGACGGTCTTCTGGGAGATTTCCCACACGGTTTTATACAGCTGCTTCAGATCATCCGGGATCCCTTTGATGTCCTGAGTGATGTCATAAAATATTCAGTCACAGCACAATGATGGAAGAGAAGCATCCAGAGATGATGATGACGGAGGTTTACCTGGATGGAGCCGTTGTGAGCGATCAGCTGGTTCTTCATGTCCTCGTTCCACAGCCCTCTTTCTGTGAGGTCTGTCAGCAGGTGAGGGTTTACTATCTGTAAGACGTAGAGGTGGGGGGGGGATACTAAATTATAACATCCATCCAGCATCTTTTACCTGCTTCTTCCATTTTGGGTCACAGGTGCCCATGTTCAGCAATCACTGTGCGATAAATTATAACTTTATAGTTTAGAATCACAACTTCTTACGCCAGTTCTGATAAAGTTGGGACGTTGTGTAAAATGTAAATAAAACAGAATGCAATGATTTAACAAATCTCATAAACTCATTGAGTTCACAGTGGAACATGGTAAACCATCAAATGTTGAAACCAATAATCTATTACAGTATTTAGTTGTGGGGTGGGGGAGGATTTATTTTTATTTTTTTGGCAGCAACATGTCTGGGCAGGTCCATGTTTCCCCGCTGTGAAACATCTGTTAACGAGGCCAGCTGCTGGAGGTTCTGTTGACCCGTTCTGGTCTGATGGAGGATTCTAGCTGTTCAGCAGATCTGGATCATTTTTACTGGACTTTTTGTTGGATAGGAGCACATGAGTGTATATACTTATAATAAAAGTACCTTCCCAGATGCGTAATCTGCCTGTGCCAGAGGCACAAATGCACCCCTATACCATCAGAGAGGCAGGCTTTTGATGTGTACAGTGGTCTGTTGCTACTTCGAGGTCTCGCCCTTTTGCGATTCTTCAAAGTAAGATTGTACACGAGGAAAAATAAAATAAAATTTGCACAGGACATGACTGTCAAATTTAATTTTACCGTACTTGCATGATATTTGGGACGGTGGGACTGTACAGTACAAAGTAAAAAGTTAAGAAAATAAAATAAATACTTCGGACAGGCACTGCCATTTTGTAGTTTTCTCTCAATAAGCCTACACTGTATCCCTACTCATAACAACTACATTTTCCAGAAGCCCCGTTGCCTTCTGCTGAAACACTAGAGGGAAAGTTTTGATCGATCCGAAAAAGTTTGGCCCTTGTTCATTCAGTGACGTGGGCGCCCAGCGGATGAAGACGGCTGCGCAGAACCCACCGGGAACCGGACCTCCAGACTCATCTTCAACCTGAGAGCTGCTTGATGGCCCACGTCTGAGCAGCGCCGTGCCGCCGTAGGCCCAGCGTTCTCTCCAGAGTCCACCATTACTACCCAGAGCCACTACAGAGAACCGGCCAGGACCAGCCAGGTCGGTCTGCCGAACCTGAACCACGTCTGGACGGAACCGAACTGCTGCTCTGCACAGCTGGGGAGTAAAATTTAGCAGCTACATAAACAGATGTTGTTAAAATGACGTAGGTTTAAGAGTTTAGAACATTGTAAGAGTGTGGGAAGAGTTTCTAATGCCTTAATATATATAAATACTAAAATAAATATAACATAGTTACTTAGCAGTTTTTATTTATTTATTATTGGGCGGGGGTGTGTGTTCCGAAACATACGGTAACCTCCACAATAAACGAGGGACTACTGTACTCTGGTAAGAAGCTGGATGATCCCTCCGGGAGTCAGTTCATCAGTTCTCTACTTCACCTCAGCTGGTTTGAAACGAGCTTTGGTTCAGAGAAGATGGCAGCCGTTCTGGATGGTGTTCACATCTGGCTTCTTCTTCGCCCGATAAGAGCTTTGAGCAGCATTTATGGATGAACTGCGTTTACAGACAGTGATCTGTGGAAGTGTTTCTGAACATGTGCAGCGACGCCAACCTGTTTTACTGCAGCACTGCCTGAAGATCACACTTTCAGGCGTGCACTTTAATTTCTCCAGATTCTGGAAATCTTTTGATTACATTAAAAACTGTATTTCACACTAAAGTACAATTTTTACCCCCTTTTGTTTTTTGGACTGGTGAACCTCTGCCCATCTTTACTTCTGAGTATTCAACCAAGACGCTCCTCTTTTTTTTTTTTTACCCAGTCGTCTCACCGACCTAATTTGTTGCAAAACGCTCCTCCAGATGTTTTTTTTTTATTCTTACTGCTTATACTTTAACAGCCTATGTTGCCTCCGTCCCAACTTTTCTTCTTTTATTGACATTTTGCACGACGTCTCAGCTGTTCCAGAACTAACTCAACAACACAACTCTCCCGTTCTGACCTGAAACTCTCCGGAGAGCACCCTGCGAGTGTAGATGTTGCTCGTGTACGCCTCGATCGACTCGTTGTTGCCCAGGATCTGAGCCGTGGAGGCCGTGGGCATCGGGGCCAACAGCAGGCTGTTCCTCACGCCGTGCCTGAGGACACGAGGCGGAGAAGCTAAAGAGGACACGCTGCATGTACGAAGACAACGTGAAGACATTCAGGTGGACTCACTTGGCGATCTTCTCCTTCAGTGCCGTCCAGTCCCACAGATCTGTCGGGGTTTTACCCCACATGTCGTACTGAAGGATCTGGAGAATAAAAAGCACTGTTCAGGACGTAATCCCAGATGTGTCCCAGGATGGAGAGGTGTGTGTAGAAGACTCACTCCCTTGCTGACAGGACTGCCAGCGTAGGTTTCATAGGTGCCGACTTGTGCTGCCAGCTCACAGCTGGCCTCCAGAGCAGCGTAGTAGATGGTCTCGAAGATCTGAATGTTGAGCAGCTGGGCCTCTGGACTCTCAAACGGATACCGCATGAGGAGAAAGGCGTCAGCCAGGCCCTGGACGCCGATTCCAATCGGCCGGTGGCGCTTGTTAGACTTTTCAGCCTTAAAGAAAACAGGACACACGGACATTTATTTACAGTGTCTGCAGGGTTAATGGAGAACTAAAACAAGCCATACCTCTGGAACTGGGTAGTAGTTGATGTCAATAATCTTGTTTAGGTTCTTGACAATGACTTTGGTAACAGATGCAAGCTTTGTGAAGTCAAAGGTCCTCTCTGAGGTGACGTACATGTTGAGGGCAATGGATGCCAGGTTACACACTGCAACCTGAGTTACAGAACAGACCCAGATGAAAACATTACCAACACAGCAGCTAGTTATCCTCGTATACCGTAATTTACGGACTATTGAGCGCACCGGAATATAAGCCGTGCAAAACAAAAAAAATAAAAAATTGTATGTATATAGGCTGCGCTTGTGTATACTATAAGCCATGGGTGTTCATGTTCTAACATGAGATATTTACACGGAAAGCTGTTACACACAAGATTTTTAAAACTTTTAATTACCGGTAAATACGTACCGATACACAAATACGTACAGTAAATGTTTTTTTTCTTCTGAACAATGCATTTAACACAGCTGGTAAAAATAAAAATACAGTAGCCTACCAGGAAGTCACTGATTGCTATGTTCATCTTCCTCCTGTGCAATAAAACCACTAAAGTAGTCTTCTTCAGTGTCAGAATTAATCAGCCTCAGAAAAACTTCATCACACACATCCTCAGTCTCTCGTTTGTTGTAAAAATATATATACAGGACAGAGCCTACCAGGAAGGAAGAGAGAACGTTCTCTCTCCCCGCTCCCTTCGTTCAACTGTGACCTGTTCAATAATTTAATTGGTCAGATTTTATTTTTAACCTTTATTTACCCGGGTGTGACTATAACCTAAATGTTTTTGGTGGCATGAAGCTTGTTAGCCCGTCC
>JBBPBX010011762.1:16737-31932 GCA_038048925.1 Garcialebias charrua
TCATGCAGCACTGCATAAGCCGCTTCAGAGATAGTGAAAAAAAAAAAATAGTGGCTTATAGTCGGGAAATTACGGTAATAGAAACAAAAATCTAACTCTTCTGCTTCCTACCTCATCTTCGCTCGTGTACTCAACAACTTCCGTGCACAGGTTGCTGGATTTGATGGTGCCCAGGTTTTGCTGGTTGCTCTTCCTGTTGCAGGCGTCCTTGTAGAGCATGTAGGGAGTCCCGGTTTCCGTCTGCGACTCGATGATGGCGTGCCACAGCTGCTGAGCCTTCACCACCCGCCGGACCCTGCCCTCCCTCTCGTACCTAAACACCAACAGGGTCACGGGGACAGGTTAGCATTGATAAACATGATATTAATTAAAAAAAATAAAGTTTGGAAAGGGTTCTTTACCGAGTGTAGAGCTCCTGGAACTCCTCCCCCCAGCACTCATCTAACCCTGGACATTCGCTTGGACACATCAGGGACCAGTCCTACAAGAGCGCCAGAGCAATGAGCACCTCTACACAAGCTTCAGCAGCAAACAGTGAACGAGCTGAACCCTGACAGTCACCTGGTTGCGCTCCACTCGTTCCATAAAGAGGTCTGGGATCCACAAGCCAAAGAACAGGTCTCTGGCCCTCTGCTCTTCTTTCCCAGTGTTCTTCTTCAGGTCCAAAAAGTCAAACACGTCCGAATGCCACGGCTCCAGGTACATGGCAAACGCACCAGGCCTCTAAGCACAGTGACGCACGGGATTAAAGCTTTCATTAAAAAACCTCAAGCACCATTTTTATTTTCTTTAAATAGGAGTTATCTCGTCCTGACCTTGTTGCCGCCCTGGTCCACATAACGTGCCGTGTTGTTGTACACTCGCAGCATAGGAACCAGCCCGTTGGAGGTGCCATTAGTCTGGAAAACATTTGTTGCTTTAATGTCAATTCAGGGTTCACACTAATGGATGCTATTATTAGTCTTTGGGTACTCCTGCTACTTTCTGCTAGCCCTTTTAGCTTTTTGCTATATTTTCACTGTTTGTCAGATCTTAGTTATGTTTACCCGTGAACCCTGACAAATCAGTCAGTTAGCTTAAATTACAAGTTACTCTTAGAGACATAAAAACCTGGATGATTTTCTGCTTTCAATTCAAACAAAACAGAGGTCGTAGTTTTCTAATTTTTAGATTTTAGCTAGCATTTTTGCTACTTTTGGATTTTAGCTGGTACAGGTAGTCCCCGACTTACGAGCGCTCTTACTTACGAGGTTCCAGACTTACGAGCTGGCGAACGAACAGTAAATTTGTAACGAACATCCAAAAAAATACAGCACTTTTATGTGTTTTTAGATGAAAGTGTGTTAGCTAACCGTTTGGAAACAAGTTTCTGAGCATGTTTATGAACTAGTATGAACATTTGTGATGAAAAACGAGTGTTCGTAGTAGCGCTAGCATAAATTTTCCGACTTACGACCGAAAATCTGGACTTACGAGCAACACGTGTTTCGGGTTCCGACGTCCAAGATTTCGTGTTACGAGACAGTCGTAGGAACGGAACTCGCTCGTAAGTCGGGGACTACCTGTACTCTGCTTCTTTTAGCTTTAACAAGTCGGTTTTTTCTGAAAATTTTCAACATATCTATTCAGCACTTAGCATTCACGGCATCTTCACAGAACAATACAATTCATCCAGTTAACTGGTTTAAATAACAAAAACACAACGCACTGCTTTTATTTGTTGTTGTGTGAGAACGGGTTTTAGGAGTTTAATTATTGTTTTTTATGGTGTTCTCTTTTTCCATATTTGGAGCCATGTTGAAGACACACCTGTTTTACTATGGGATAGACAAAGTTATCCATCATATATTTTTAAAGCACACAAATCTAATAAAAATAAACTAACAAAGGTCTGCTTGACTTTTTTTTAAATCTAAATCTGTACATTTCCTCACCCCAGCAATGTAGCTGCCTGTAGCTCTGATGCAGCTCATTGCTACTCCAATGCCTCCAGCTGATTTGGAGATGAGCGCACACTGCTTCAGCGTGTCGTAAATCCCCTCGATGCTGTCGTCTTTCATGGACAGCAAAAAACAACTGCGAAAACCCAAACCGGTTAGACTGGGAAACCCGTACTTGTAGTTTGCAC
Organism: Garcialebias charrua; assembly: GCA_038048925.1. NCBI lineage: Eukaryota > Metazoa > Chordata > Actinopteri > Cyprinodontiformes > Rivulidae > Garcialebias > Garcialebias charrua. Next base: position 18,866 of record JBBPBX010011762.1, read on the forward strand.
ATTTTTTTTGACTAAACCACAAATTCTCACCTGGACAGCTGAGGTCTGCTGGTGCCTGCGTTGAACAGGGTGGGGGAGGCGTGGGTGAACCACTTCTCTGACAGCAGATTGTAGGTCTCAATAGCTGCATCGATGTCTCTTTTATGAATCCCGACTGACACTCTCATCAGCATGTTCTGGGGTCTCTCAGCAACTGCAAGAATGAAAAATATGCATGTTCAACAACTAGGAATCTTAAAAACAATTCAAAATCTGCACTGATTAACATTTTAGAAAACCTACCTTTGCCATTAATCTTCAACAAGTATGACCGCTCCAGAGTCTGTCAGAACAAACAGGGTAGTTCGTTAAACTAGGGTGCTAATGCTTACATCTGCACAGATAATGGGGAAAAGGTACTTGTACCTTAAAGCCGAAGAAGTTGTAGGAAAAATCTCTGTTGTAAATAATGGCTGAGTTCAGGCGCTGCAGGACACAGAGAACGTTAAAACCTGCTAAACTTCAATACTGTACTTAGAGAAATTGCATCCCCTGCAAAAATGCTGTGTGAATGCTTATTGCTGAAGAACAGCTGAAATTAGCTAAAAACATGCTGAAATGGAAGAGCAAGCCTAGGTTAGCAGAAGAAAGCAGAAATATTTTTTTTTTTTTGCTGAATTAAGTTTAAATTAACAGAAATATGCAAAAAAAAAAAAGGAAATTAGCTAAAAAAGCTGAAATTAGCTGAAAAAAATAGCTGAAAATTAGCTGGAAAAAGCTTAAACTACCTGAAAGAAGTGGAATGAGCTGAAATTAGCAGCTAAAAAGTAGCTGAAAAAGCTGAAAATAGTAGAAAAATTTGAAAGGAGCTGAAAGAAGCAGAAATTAGCATAAAAAGTGAAATTTATCTGAATATTTTTTAATGATTAAAAAACAACTACTGAAAAGTAGCTCAAAAAGGCGTTCAATTCAGGATCAACTGGACTTTATTTGTAACAGAATACAAATAAAAATAAAGTCCAAATAAAAGTCCAAATACAAATAAAGTCCAGTTGATCCTGAATTGAACGCCTTTTTGATTTATCATGTCCTGGATGACTGAGAATCTTCACCAGCATACTGAAAAGTAGCTAAAAAGGCAGAAAGATACAAGTTACCAGAAGTGGAGAGCACATTTCTGCTAAATTAGGCTGCAAAAAGTTTAAATGAGTGCAAAAAATGTGGAATTAGCTGTAAATGCTCAAATTAGCATGTAAAACAGCTAAATAGTAGCTGAAATAGCAGACACTTGCAGAAATTTTCTGAAAGGAGCATAACAAGCTGAAATTAGCAGAAATAATCTAAAAGGAGCACAAAACAGCTGGAAAAAACAACAACAGCTGAAATGAGCTGAAAGTAGCTGAAAAAGTTTGATTTTGCACAAAAGGTTGTAAACAGATCTAAAGCTTTGAAGGATGTAAAATGAGCTCAATTCATTTTCTGAGAAAAATAAAGTAGCAGAAAAGGCTAAAATAGTTTAAAAAAAAAGCTAAAGTTGCAGCAATACCAAAATGTCCTGAAAGAGATGAATGTTTTGATGTATGATTTGTTAAAATAGCACAAAAAATGTGGAACAAGAAAGATGCTGATACAGAATAGAAATGGATCACAGTAGAGTGAACGCTTCATAAACATTCACACAATCAAATCACAACATATCAAATGTGGCTCACAGCTTTGTTCTCAAGGACGATGTCGAGCGTCTCCTTGCAGATCATGGGCGAGTGGCGTTTATTCAAAGGGTTGACATAGTTGTACAAGTCTTCCATCACATCTTTGTAACGAAAAAACAAAGAGAGGTTCATTTAACGCTGACAACGAGGCGTGTCGGAGGCAAGTAAAACAAAGCCTCACCACTGAACACTTTCTTGGTCTCTTTGTGCAGGTTGGACACGGCGATCCGTGCAGCCAGGATGGCGTAGTCCGGGTGTTTGGTGGTGAGGGTGGCAGCGGTCTCTGCAGCCAGAGTGTCCAGCTCCACGGTGGTGACGCCGCTGTACAGACCCTGGATCACCTTCATGGTGATCTGGGTCTGATCAAACAGAGGGAGAGACGATGATTTAACATCTTCACGTTTGCATTTCTCTTTCTGTTTGAGTGCTGGATTCAACCTACAGGGTCCACAAAGTCAGCGCTGAGTCCATAGCAGAGCTTCTGGATGCGAGATGTGATTTTATCGAAACTGACTGCCTCATGGCGCCCATCTGAAAAACAAGATAAAAAATATAAAAAAACACATAAGAGCGTGTCTTTTGAGTAGTTTATATTTACTTCAGAGTATTTTGATGAAAACTTTCAATAATACAATGAGGAAAATATGTATGATGATTGTCTTAATTTTTATGACAGTTCAAAGACAGATGGAATATAAAGTACAAACACAGGGGGGAAAAGTATTACAGCACACATGTTTTACAAATCACTGTGGAACATAACTATTTGGGGCGGCCGTGGTGTAGTGGTAATGGCAGGCGTCCCCCGATCGGAAGGTTGGCGGTTCGAATCCCGGTTCCCCACACCATGTGTCGTTGTGTCCTTGGGCAAGACACTTAACCCCGAGTTGCTCCCGGTAGGACTGGAAAGCACCTTGCATGGTAGTCTGCCGCTACCGGTGTATGAATGTGTGTAGCATTCAATGTGTGTAGCGCTTTGAGATTTTCACTAATGAAAAGCGCGTTATAAATTGAATTCATTATTATTATTATTATTATTATTTGATGCTTGACAACTCAGACAGGACTTTAACATCCACAGATTGGGTTTAAATCATTAAGTACAATTTAAAGCCCAGCTGTCCACAAAATCAACTGATTTTATTCCATCCACTCTTCCATCATGAGCAGGACCAGAGAGCTGTCAGAGGACGCAGGAACAAGACAGTAGACTGGCACAAGGCTGGAATGAATGGACTACAAGATGATCAGCGAAGGCCACAGCTGCTGGTGTGACCGTTTACAAATGAATGAAATGTAAACTCATCAGTCTGTAGCTTCATGCAAATGTGAGGAACAAGCCAGAGCTTGGGACCACATTCACCAAGAACAATAGTATTGTGGGTAATGGAGTTCATTACACTGTGGCACTGGCAATTATTAAAAAATACCAACAGTGTTTTTGGTTACTGTAGCCCCATTGGCCTTCAGGTCACGTGTAGCTGTGAGAGGATTCTGCATCTTTTAGCTCCAGACTGAGAGCAGCTGATGGTCATTTAACGTCTTCCAGTTGTGAACAATCAGACAGGTTGACACCTTGTCAGTAAACTTCTTGCTGCTGGTGTTGGAGCTCACTCCAGAACTGTGCAGCTCTTTGGTCTTGACCAGTGATGGAGGTTGAAACAGAAGAACCACATTCTGGAGGACAGGTGCACTTTATTATCAGGAGTGTGTGAAACTGATTAATTGTTGGTCCTTTATGTCACATGGGCCCCTAACCAAAATGCTGGCTGGGTATCAATGAATCAAATATTATTTAAATGTTTAACCTTTAACAGGTGTCGTCTGGATTTGGTTATACTGTACTGTATTGTCTCTCTCCAGCATTAAATAAGACTTAATTAGCAGAGGGGTGGGGAGGAGATCAAATAATTATTTCCTCCCACTGCATTGGCAGTTTTTAATCCCATCATTAGTCCAATTTATGATTTAGATTAAATCAGTTTATTATTTATTTGGGATGAAACCCTCACTTCACCTGTCTGACAAGTTAGACTGCCTCAACAAAAGGAACACACCTAGTTATTGTTCTGCTGCGCGCCAATGTAAAAATAAATAAATAAATACAAATATGCTTTAAAATCACTTTTACATTTAAGACGGAAATACATTTCTATTTCATTGTTTTGTAACAAACTGAACAAAATGTCTGTGTTGTCTCCAGAAGGAAACCAAAATAACTAACATATACTGTGACGTGAATAAAACTGAAGTATAATCCACAATATGCTTGTACTGTATCTATATTTATAGTAAAAAGAAAGATAAGCCTTAAATCGACTTGGAGAAGTGCAGAACTGCACCGAAATGTAACTCGTTCGACAAATCAATCAAATTTAGCGACAATACCTCGTTTAATCACGTGCATGTCGACGAAGAAGCGGCTGTGTTTCTCAGACAAGATGGTTGATTTCGTTATCCTCTCAAAAGGAGACTGAAGACAAATAAAAAGGCGAAAAGTGCAGAAGCTGAAAAGCTGGACTGAATCTCAAACTAAGCGCCAACGATCCAAATTCAGCTACACTTTGTTGTCTCGGCTGCTCAGCCAATCAGAGAAGACTTGCGGAACTTATCAACCAATCACAATCAAGAAACGTCCCATTACAACTTCCGGTTTAGCTACCAGTTGAAAACTGGCGGGATCTGTGCTTTACTGCTTTTTGTCACAGCAGCTGTCTGTTCTTGAAGTTGACTTGCTTCTGTTTTATTGTTTTTACTGATCCTTTTAACTATTTTTATTTTTTGTTAACTTATGTGTGTTTAAATGTTTTTTTATGTTACATTTATAGCACTTTTTCTGCAGCTGTGTCTGTTTTAAAGTGCTTTATAAATAAATTAATAGAACTTTATGCAGATTATAAAAATACTCCAGTATAAACGTTTTAAACCATCTTCTCCTTGTGTTATTTATTTCCAAGCAGCCTGAGTGAAATTCATGTTTCATTTTTAAGTAGTTTTAAATAGTCATCCAGGTTTTCAAAGTAGTACAGTACATGTATAATTTGGCTGCTTTTTTCAATCCAACCTGGCCATGACAGCTTATTTTAAAAATTCGGAAAATGGAGAGTTAGGAAAAAATAATTAATAAACTGTTAGTTGCAAAAACGCAATTTTCAGGCAATGAACAGTATCTGAAAGTTGTATCTTTAAGAAATAGCAGAAAATAAAATCCAAAATACAGAGATAGCCAAAATGATTGGTAGTTCAAGCCCAATGTAATTTTGGCTCCAAATGTGAAATAACTGAGAACCTCTGTGGAAACTAAAGTAGATGATGATTAACTGGTGTTCTAGTTATTTAAACAGTGCCAGTGAAATATTTATAGAAGCTCAGCAAATAATGCAAATCATAAACTTTGATTCAAGGTATTTTTCATTCATTCATTCAACCTTTATTTATAAGGTATATGTATAAAATTGTTGTGGGACAGAGGAAGAGCCAAGACAATGCACTATATGCCCTGCATGTATTTATGTATGCGTCCGTCGGTCCTTGGCACCCTGCGTATACGTATGTGTCCGTCGGTCCTTGGCACCCTGCGTATATTTATGTATGCGTCCGTCGGTCCTTGGCACCATGCGTATATGTATGTGTCCATCGGTCCTTGGCACCCTGCGTGTGTGTATGTATGCATCAGTCCTTTGCACCCTGCATGTATGTATGTATGTGTCCGTCGGTCCTTGGCACCCTGCGTGTATGTATGTATGTGTTGGTCCTTGGCACCCTGCATTTATGTATGTATGTATGTATGCGTCCGTCGGTCCTTGGCACCCTGCATGTATGTATTTATGTGTGCGTCCGTCGGTCCTTGGCACCCTGCGTACTGTATATGTATGTGTCCATCGGTCCTTGGCACCCTGCGTGTGTGTATGTATGCGTCAGTCCTTTGCACCCTGCATGTATGTATGTATGTATGTATGTATGTGTCGGTCCTTGGCACCCTGCGTGTATGTATGTATGTGTCGGTCCTTGGCACCCTGCATGTATGTATGTATGCGTCCGTCGGTCCTTGGCACCCTGCGTGTATGTATGTATGTATGTATGCGTCCGTCAGTCCTTGGCACCCTGCGTGTATGTATGTATGCATCCATCGGTCCTTGGCACCCTGCGTGTATGTATGTATGCGTCAGTCCTTTGCACCCTTCATGTATGTATGTATGTGTCCGTCGGTCCTTGGCACCCTGCGTGTATGTATGTATGTGTTGGTCCTTGGCACCCTGCATTTATGTATGTATGTATGTATGCGTCCGTCGGTCCTTGGCACCCTGCATGTATGTATTTATGTGTGCGTCCGTCGGTCCTTGGCACCCTGCGTACTGTATATGTATGTGTCCATCGGTCCTTGGCACCCTGCGTGTGTGTATGTATGCGTCAGTCCTTTGCACCCTGCATGTATGTATGTATGTATGTATGTATGTGTCGGTCCTTGGCACCCTGCGTGTATGTATGTATGTGTCGGTCCTTGGCACCCTGCATGTATGTATGTATGCGTCCGTCGGTCCTTGGCACCCTGCGTGTATGTATGTATGTATGTATGCGTCCGTCAGTCCTTGGCACCCTGCGTGTATGTATGTATGCATCCATCGGTCCTTGGCACCCTGCGTGTGTGTATGTATGCGTCAGTCCTTTGCACCTTGCATGTATGTATGTATGCATCCATCAGTCCTTGGCACCCTGCGTATATGTATGTATGCATCCATCGGTCCTTGGCACCCTGCGTGTATGTATGTATGCATCCATCGGTCCTTGGCACCCTGCGTGTGTGTATGTATGCGTCAGTCCTTTGCACCCTTCATGTATGTATGTATGTGTCCGTCGGTCCTTGGCACCCTGCGTGTATGTATGTATGTGTCGGTCCTTGGCACCCGGCATGTATGTATGTATGCGTCCGTCGGTCCTTGGCACCCTGCGTGTATGTATGTATGCATCCATCGGTCCTTGGCACCCTGCGTGTGTGTATGTATGCGTCAGTCCTTTGCACCCTGCATGTATGTATGTATGTGTCCGTCGGTCCTTGGCACCCTGCGTGTATGTATGTATGTGTCGGTCCTTGGCACCCGGCATGTATGTATGTATGCGTCCGTCGGTCCTTGGCACCCTGCGTGTATGTATGTATGCGTCCGTCAGTCCTTGGCACCCTGCGTGTATGTATGTATGCATCCGTCGGTCTATGTATGCATCCGTCGGTCCTTGGCACCCTGCTTGTATGTATGTTTGCATGCGTCCGTCGTTCCTTGGCACCCTGCATGTACGTATGTATACGTCTGTCGTCCTTGGCACACTACGTGTACGTATGTATGCGTCTGTTGGTCCTTGGCACCCTGCGTGTATGTATGTATGCTTCCGTCGATCCTTGGCACCCTGCGTGTATGTACATATGTGTCAGTCCTCCTTGGCACCCTGCGTGTATTTATGTATGCGTCCGTCGGTCCTTGGCACCCTGCGTGTGTGTATGTATGCGTCAGTCCTTTGCACCCTGCATGTATGTATGTATGTGTCCGTCGGTCCTTGGCACCCTGCGTGTATGTATGTATGTGTCAGTCCTTGGCACCCTGCATGTATGTATGTATGCGTCCGTCGGTCCTTGGCACCCTGCGTGTATGTATGTATGCGTCCGTCAGTCCTTGGCACCCTGCGTGTATGTATGTATGCGTCCGTCGGTCCTTGGCACCCTGCGTGTATGTATGTATGTGTCGGTCCTTGGCACCCGGCATGTATGTATGTATGCGTCCGTCGGTCCTTGGCACCCTGCGTGTATGTATGTATGCGTCCGTCAGTCCTTGGCACCCTGCGTGTATGTATGTATGCATCCGTCGGTCTATGTATGCATCCGTCGGTCCTTGGCACCCTGCTTGTATGTATGTTTGCATGCGTCCGTCGTTCCTTGGCACCCTGCATGTACGTATGTATACGTCTGTCGTCCTTGGCACACTACGTGTACGTATGTATGCGTCTGTTGGTCCTTGGCACCCTGCGTGTATGTATGTATGCTTCCGTCGATCCTTGGCACCCTGCGTGTATGTACATATGTGTCAGTCCTCCTTGGCACCCTGCGTGTATTTATGTATGCGTCCGTCGGTCCTTGGCACCCTGCGTGTGTGTATGTATGCGTCAGTCCTTTGCACCCTGCATGTATGTATGTATGTGTCCGTCGGTCCTTGGCACCCTGCGTGTATGTATGTATGTGTCAGTCCTTGGCACCCTGCATGTATGTATGTATGCGTCCGTCGGTCCTTGGCACCCTGCGTGTATGTATGTATGCGTCCGTCAGTCCTTGGCACCCTGCGTGTATGTATGTATGCGTCCGTCAGTCCTTGGCACCCTGCGTGTATGTATGTATGCGTCCGTCAGTCCTTGGCACCCTGCGTGTATGTATGTATGCGTCCGTCAGTCCTTGGCACCCTGCGTGTATGTATGTATGCGTCCGTCAGTCCTTGGCACCCTGCGTGTATGTATGTATGCGTCCGTCAGTCCTTGGCACCCTGCGTGTATGTATGTATGCGTCCGTCAGTCCTTGGCACCCTGCGTGTATGTATGTATGCGTCCGTCGGTCCTTGGCACCCTGCGTGTATGTATGTATGCGTCCGTCAGTCCTTGGCACCCTGCGTGTATGTATGTATGCGTCCGTCAGTCCTTGGACCCTGCGTGTATGTATGTATGCGTCCGTTCTCTGGGCTCCTCTTCTCAGCCGAGCCTCAGAAACCTTGGTGTTCAGTTCGACCAGTCAATGTCTTTGGACAAACATTCAAAGCTTCCGGTCAGAAACTGCTTTTATCATCTGAGGAACATTTCTAAACTGAGGGCAATGTTATCCAAATCTGACCTGGAGAGGATTATTCATGTTTTTATCTCTTCTCGTTTAGACTACTGCAATTCCCTTTTTACTTGTTTTAATAAATCTGCTGTCGCTCGTGTCCAGTTGGTCCAGAACGCTGCTGCAAGGCTTTTAACAGGAACTAATAGAAGGTCTCACATCACACCGGTTTTATATGATCTACATTGGCTCCCTGTTGAATTTAGAATTCATTTTAAAATTTTGGTATTAACTTTTAGAGCGTTAAATGGACAGGCCCCCCAGTACATCACAGAAATGCTGATCCCCTATTCTCCAGCCCGCACCCTTCGTTCTTCAGCATTGAACCTTCTAAAGGTCCCTAAGACCCGGTTTAAAACTCGGGGTGACCTTTCCTTTCAGGCCGTAGCCCCCCGGCTGTGGAATGCCCTGCCCCTGTCTCTTCGTGTGACCGCCTCTATTGATTCCTTTAAAACCCAGCTCAAGACACTTTTATTCAGACAAGCTTTTAGATAAATGTTTTTATTTAGTGTTTTTATCAATTGTTCTTGTTTTTATCAGCTGTTCTTATTGTTTTGATTAATCAGATGTTACTACAGTAATTCTTCTGTTTATTTTAATCTTTTATTTATATGTTGTACAGCACTTTGTGATTTTATCTGCGAAAAGTGCTATATAAATAAACTTTACTTACTTACTTACTTACTTACTTACTTACTTACTAGCTCTGTCTGGCTTGTGGGAGGGAGAGACGAAAAAAGTCCTGGCTGAAAACTACCGTTCTCAGACCAGGCTCATGTGTTTTAACTGAGTTTGAGAGAGCAGGAACAACAATCTGTCTGACTCTCTGTCGGTCTTTGGCACCCTACGTGTATGTATGTATTCATCTGTCTGTCCTTGGCACCCTTCGTGTACATACGGGAAACCCTCGAGTTACGTCAGGGATCCGGACCTACGGGTGTGACTTAGGTCGATTCTGCCGTATCTCGCATACCAAAAACACGTGCCTGTCGTAGGTCCGCATTTCTGACGTAGGTCGCGGCTATACCGCTAACGGAGCGCTGCACACACATTTAACGGCATGAGACTGAACAAGCGGACATCCTGGGCCATAAACATGCACAGAACTTTATTTACAAACACTTAGATAACACATTATACCACACATTCATCCATAAACACACAAAACCAGTACAGCATGTACAGGTACAGTACTGTAATGTTTTTTTCAGCACAGACAAAGCATACAAAATACAAATCTCTTCCTGAACAGTTCTCAGCCATAATCTGCAAATGAGTTCAACCATGAAACATGAACACTTATCTTTGATCAGCAGCTGTTAACATCAAAATGCAGCAAATCATAAGGAACTCCCATGCATCCATCCATCCATCCAGCAGCAAAAACATGTCAACCATGAAACATGAACACCTCTCTTAGTGCCGCAGGTGTTAACATCAAAATGTAGCAAATCAGCCGGAACTCCCATGTATCCATCCATCCATCCATCCATCCATCCAGCAGCAAAAACATGTCAACCATGAAACATGAACACCTCTCTTAGTGCAACAGGTGTTAACATCAAAATGCAGCAAATCAGCCGGAACTCCCATGCATTCATCCATCCATCCAGCAGCAGCAGCTTATTGACATGAATCAGCACCAAATCAGCCGAAAATCACATGCATCAGAAACATGTTGCAACCATCATGTTTTTGAAACCAGTGCAGTCCATGTGGTGTTGGTGTTGGTGTGCAGTCCATGTGCATGAAAAAGTCCATGAACTCTAAAAAAGCTAGAAGCAGCAGAAAAAGGAAACAAGGAAACAAAATGTCCTTACTTTGACTGAAGTGTAGGTAGACACTGATGTTTTTCTCAAGTTCAAACCTGGATCAGATGGAACTGCTTAGCCAGTGCTCAACCATGAATGATGGGAGCATTTTAGGCCAGGTGTGGGCTCAGCGGTGTGGTCCTGATGTGAGCAGTTCTGTCCATCAGAACGTTTGCTTTTCTCTCTCTCGCCGAAACTCAACAACGTGGTCAAGATGGCGCGTCCCTTTAAATAGTACGGCAGTGTCGCCCCACCCCTACTCCAGGGTCACGCGCACTGTCATGCACTAACACTCAAGGTGCTGTACCCCTCCCCCACCTTGCCGCTTGCCGTAATGACGCACTTTTTTTGCCGTATCTCGATTACATACTTCTAATGTACCTCTGTCGTAAGTCCGTTTTTTTGGCCGTATGTCGACGGCATTCTTTCAAAGAGGCAAATCGTAAGTCCGTGTTGCCGTAGGTCGCAGGTGTCGTAACTCGAGGGTTTCCTGTATGTATGTATGTATGTATGCGTCCGTCGGTTCTTGGCACCCTGTGTGTATGTATGTATGCATTCGTCTGTCCTTGGCACCCTTCGTGTATGTACATGTATGTATGTATGTATGTATGTATGTATGTATGTATGTATGTATATATGTATGTATGTATGTATGTATGTATGCATCCGTCGGTCCTTGGCACCCTGCGTGTATGTATGTATGCATCCGTCGGTCCTTGGCACCCTGCGTGTATGTATGCGTCTGTCGGTCCTTGGCACCCTACGTGTATGTATGTATTTGTCCACTGGTCCTTGGCACCCTTCGTCAATGTCAATTTTATTTATATAGCACATAAAACAACCGAAGCCGACCAAAGTGCTGTACATTTAAATAAATAAATAAATAAATAAATAAAAGAGTAAAATACATCTAGTGCCACTGAAACATCCATCCATCCATCCATCTTCTTCCGCTTATCCGGGGTCGGGTCGCGGGGGTAGCAGCCTAAGTAGGGAGGCCCAGACTTCCCTCTCCCCAGCCACTTGGAGCAGTTCCTCCGGGGGAATCCCAAGGCGTTCCCAGGCCAGCCGAGAAACATAGTCCCTCCAGCGCGTCCTGGGTCTTCCTCTGGGTCTCCTCCCGGTGGGACGTGCCCGGAACACCTCACCAGGGAGGCGTCCAGGAGGCATCCTAACCAGATGCCCGAGCCACCTCAACTGGCTCCTCTCGATGTGGAGAAGCAGCGGCTCTACTCCGAGTCCCTCCCGGATGACTGAGCTTCTCACCCTATCTCTAAGGGAGAGTCCAGCCACCCTGCGGAGAAAACTCATTTCAGCCGCTTGTATCCGAGATCTTGTTCTTTCGGTCATAACCCAAAGCTCATGACCATAGATGAGGGTGGGAACGTAGATCGATCGGTAAATTGAGAGCTTTGCCTTTTGACTCAGCTCTCTCTTCACCACGACAGACCGGTACAGCGCCCGCTTCACTGCGGACGCTGCACCTATCCGCCTATCGATCTCACGCTCCAGTTTTCCCTCATTCGTGAACAAGATCCCGAGATACTTAAACTCCTCCACTTGGGGCAGGACCTCCTCCCCGACCCGGAGAGGGCATGCTACCCTTTTCCGGCTCAAGACCATGGCCTCGGATTTGGAGGAACTGATCCTCATCCCGGCCGCATCACACTCGGCTGCAAACCGCTCCAGTGAAAGTTGTAAATCACGAACTGATGAAGCCAGTAGGACCACATCATCTGCAAAAAACAGAGAAGCGATTCTAAGGTCACCAAAACGGATCCTCTCAACACCTTGGCTGCGCCTAGAAATTCTGTCCATAAAAGTTATGAACAGAATCGGTGACAAAGGGCAACCTTGGCGGAGTCCAACTCTCACCGGAAACGAGCCTGACTTACTGCCGGCAATGCGGACCAAGCTCTGACACCGGTCGTACAGGGACCTAACAGCCCTTATCAAAGGGCCTGGTACCCCATACTCCCGGAGTACCCCCCACAGAACCCCCCGAGGGACGCGGTCGAATGCCTTCTCCAAGTCCACAAAACACATGTAAACTGGTTGGGCAAACTCCCACGCACCCTCCAGGACCCTGCTGAGGGTGTAGAGCTGGTCCAGTGTTCCACGACCAGGACGAAAACCACACTGCTCCTCCTGAATCCGAGGTTCGACTATCCGACGGACCCTCCTCTCCAGAACCCCTGAATAGACCTTACCAGGGAGGCTTAAGAGTGTGATCCCCCTATAGTTGGAACACACCCTACGGTCCCCCTTTTTAAATAGGGGAACCACTGAAACATAATAAAGTTAACTGTAAATACACAACAACAACAAAATCTGCTCAAAATTTGTTCTCAGACTCTGTGAGGATCAAATGCCAAGTAAAACAGATGAGTCTTGAGCAAAGATTTAAAAGTCTCAACAGTCTGAGCGGTCTTTAAATTCTCAGGTAAACTGTTCCACAGCTTTGGAGCAGAAACCGCAAAAGCCTGATCACCTCTGGACTTCAGTTTGGATCTGGGGACATCTAAGAGGAACTGGTTGGTAGACCGGAGTGCTCTTACTGGAGTGTAGATGTTAATAAGATCACATAAATATGACGGGGCCAGACCTTTTAAGATTTTAAAAACAAGCAATAAAATCTTAAAATCAATCCGATAGTGGACAGGGAGCCAGTGAAGAGAAGCCAGGACAGGGGTTATGTGTTCATATTTTTTA
>JBBPBX010011762.1:45217-55328 GCA_038048925.1 Garcialebias charrua
TTTATTTATAGAGCACTTAAAACAGTGACAAGGCCAACCAAAGTGCTGTACAAACAGAAAAACAGGCAACACATAACGCAACATACAAAATGAAGTAAAACAGAATACTGTACAGTACAGACATAAAAATGTTGCAGATAATAAATATAACGACTAACCTGTGTGAAGCTCTTCATTTTTATGAGGATTCCAATAAATCCTCTTTGTTGCATACAGTGGTGAAGTTTGTGAACCCTTGAGAAAATTTATCACATGCTTCAGAAAGGAACTACATTAAGCTGTTAGCACAAATATTTCTTCAGATTTATTTACAAAGTATTAAAAGGCCCAGATACTTTGCTTCTTATAATTACAGTGTAATACTGGCTCCCTCAGATTTGAGAAACGTTTAGATTTGTTTTTTTATTTAGCGTTTGGTGTCAGTTTTATGCCTCACATCTGGTTTGAGGTTTAATTTGCCATCCCATGCAGAATATTTTGCTCAGTGTCTTGGTTTCATTTTGTTTGCTCCACTTTAACTGGATCTTTGTTATTTCCCCTTTGACAGTTTATTGCTATACTACTGCTTGTGATGCTCTGTGTTTAATTTTCTGATTTTCGTTCTTTAGTTTTTCTGCTACCGCATCACATTTGGTTTGAGTTTGGTGAAAATATCTTTTTTATTTATTTTAACTGTCAACCTGACTCCTGCCTGAGTCACCATGTGGGACTTTTACAACATGATTGTAACATCTTTAGTTTGTTTCACTGCGTTTACATTTGGAACTTGTGAAGGGAAAAATAACAAGGTAATAATTTCATAAATGAAAATATCATATGGTTTATAAACTTTAACACGGAAATGAGCACATTAAAAACAAACAAATCAACAGTACACTGATGTCCCCTGTCAGTGAGGGGTTTGAACAGTGAATGTTTGTAGGCTTGGAGATGAGTGTTTTTCATGCCTGGAATTGAACAGGGAGTATAGTAAACCTTACTATTTTTAGTACAATATAATCAAGTGAGTAGGAGTTACACTGTGGAGAAGAACAGAGGGAGGTTTTATTTTTTATTTTATTTTTTTTCTTGTCTGAGGCAGCACAGAGTGATCCTGGAGAAAGGAGGGAGCAATTTTATTCACCACCAGGTGCAATGGTGGAGCCAGAGGGTGGCCAATGATGGTCTTGCTCAATATCTTTTAGAAAACTATACATTTAAAACTTATGTGAGAATACTCTTCATTGACTACAGCTCAGCCGTCAACACCGGTCCGCTCCAAACTGGTCTCCACGCTCACCACATTGGGCCTGGACAAGTCCATCTGCTGCTGGATACTGGACTTCCTCAACAACAGACCGCAGGTCGTGAGCATCAGAAGACACCTCTCCTCCACACTGGTTCTCCGCACCGGTACACCTCAGGGCTGTGTCCTCAGTCCACTCCTGTTCTTACTATTTACATGATTGTACCGCCAAGCACGACTAACATCATCCTCAAGTTCGCTGATGAAACCACTATCTTGGGCCTCATCACCATCAATGACGAGAGTGCCTACAGAGATGAGGTTAAATCACTGGTGATTTAACCTCTGTCAAGAAAATAACCTCTCTCTAAATGTCAGCAAAACAAAGGAGATGATAGACTTCAGGAAACAGCATGGAGGCCAGCACTCCACCAACGCTGAAGTGGAGCAGGTCAGCAGCTCCAAGTTCCTCAGCGTTCACATTTCTCAGGATCTATCCTGGACTTTACATACGACACTGTGGTCAAGAAAGCCCAACAAAGACTCTACTTCCTAAGAAGACTAAAGAAGTTTGGTACATACACCAGCATCCTCACTAACTTTTATAGGTGCACCATTGAGAGCCTGCTGACAGGCTGCATCACATGGTGGTGTGGGAACTTCACCAGGCTGAGCCAGAAATCTCTACAGAGGGTGGTGCAAACAGCAGAATAATAATAATAATAATAATAATAACTTTTATTTATAACGCACTTTACATCAAACAGATCTCAAAGTGCTACAATGAAAAATAAAATCAAGATAAAAATCAATCATAAATGCAACAAAGAAAAGGAACAACCAAGAGGATGGAGCCTCACAGATGATTGCATCAAAAATTTAAAATTCACAAAATGCAGATAAAATACTCAAAAAACTGGGTGCAATAAAAAACAAAAGCACAATTAATTATTTAAAAAACTGGATAAAAAGAAAGGTTTTAAGACTTTTTTTAAAACATGTCACGGTCTGTGGGGCCCTCAGATATGAGGGCAGGGCGTTCCACAGCCGAGGGGCAGCGCAGGAGAAAGCCCGGTCTCCCATTGTGCGAGACCGAGACCTGGGAGTGAGAAGAAGATGGGTGTTGGAAGAGCGGAGAGTGCGGGAAGGACAGTGAGGAGTGAGAAGTTCTTTTAAATAGGATGGTGCATTACCGTACAGGCACTGGAAGGTGAGCAGATAAATTTTATACGTGATCCGGGCAGAAACAGGAAGCCAGTGTAGTGAACGCAGACATCCCTGGTAGCAGTCTCCACATCCAGGACATCTACCTCAGCCGATGTCTGCGTAAAGTACGCAGCATCATTAAGGACCACACCCACCAGCACAAGGACTCTTCCATCTACTTTGTACTACCCTCAGGCAGATGATAGAGGACTCTGCCCTCGTGTACAAAAAGACTCCAAGACAGTTATCATCCACAAGCTGTCAGATTACTGAACTATTGATAATAATACTGAACAACTGACAATAAAACGGTCTGTGACAACTAATATGTTTATTGCTGCTGCATTATGTGGCTGTATCATGTATGTCACTACCTTACCATCAGAATTCATCTAAATGCTACTCACTACCTGTGCAATAACCTGTCACAAAACCTGTGTATTTTTATATGTAACGCAAGCTACCTGTGAAATCTCATACGTGCCTCATACGTGCCTCATACGTGCGTCTGCTCTTTGTGGACTTCACATCTGCCTTCAACACCATGATCCCCCAAACTCTGATAGACAAACTATCCACACTTGGACTAAGCCCCTCTATTTGTAACTGGGTACTAGACTTCTTAACAAACAGACCACAGTCCGTGAAGATCCACAACTTCTCCTCCTCCACCATCACCCTCAGCACTGGCTCTCCTCAAGGATGTGTGCTGAGCCCTCTTCTGTTCACTCTGCTCACATATGATTGTACAGCCACACATCCAGGCTGTCATATTGTTAAGTTTGCAGATGATACAGCTGTGGTGGGATGCATCACAGATAATGATGAATCCAGCTACAGACAGGAGGTGGAACATCTGGAGAGCTGGTGCAAAGAGAACAACCTTCACATGAATGTGAAGAAGACGAAGGAGATGATTGTGGACTTCAGAAGGAACAAACACACCCACACCCCACTGTATATAGGTGGATCTGCGGTGGAGGTGGTCTCCAGCTACAAGTACCTGGGTGTACACTTGAATGATAACCTCAGCTGGAGCAATAACACCACCAGCCTGATCAAGAAAGGTCATCAGAGACTCTACTTCCTCAGACGGCTGAGACGAGCTGGTCTGAGAAGCTCAGTCCTCACCTCGTTCTACAGGTGTGCAGTGGAGAGCGTCCTGTGCTCCAGCATCAACGTGTGGCATGGAGGCTGCACAGTTGCAGAGAGGAAAGCTCTACAAAGAGTGGTGAAGGCTGCACAGAAGTCTGTGGGAGTCAGTCTCCCCACCATCACAGACATTTACACCTCCAGATGCAGAAAAAGAGCCACCTGCATCATGAAAGACCTCACTCACCCAGCACACTCACTCTTTGCACCACTCCCCTCGGGACGGAGGTTGAGGAGCATCAAATGTAGAACCACTAGACTGAGGAACAGCTTCTACCCTGAGGCTGTCAGACTCATGAATAAATAAATAATAAGAATAAACACTGCAAAATGTCACATCATGTTGATACTGATCTGTTTCTTGTTGCTGCGTTCATCTGTGACTATCTGCGTTCATCTGTGACCATCTGCTCATGTTCGTGCTGCTGTTTATAATGATGTTTTTCTACTACATTAGGGCTTAGTGTATTACTAGCTGATGTCTCTCTTAGTTAATCCTAGATGTTATTATTGTTTTTCTCTTGCATTTGTTGTTGGATGTAACTGGGACCCTGTGTACATAATCTCGTTTTCAACACATGTACTACATGCGGTGCAAATGACAATAAAGACTCTCTGACTCTGACTCTGACTCTGACTCTGACTCTGAAATACAAAAGTCCTTCAGAGGCTTAGTAAATATCACTATATTTATAAGTTAGATAACCTTAATAAAATCTCTGAATATCAAATAATTGTTTATTTAAGTTGTGTGTACTGAAATAAATGTTTAAAAATATTACTTAGGTTTTTGTGTTAGATTAGGGTGTTTTTTTACATATATTTAAGAGAAAATTTAAATAACTTGTTCACAAAATATCTTTCTTACATTTACTTAATATTTTGTTTGAAAATGACTAAAAATAATGGAGAAATAGGTAACTATATTTATTAGTATCATAGACTGAAATTATTACGTACTCAAATCAATATTATTCATTTTTAGCAACAACTTAAAAGTTTAAGTTAAATGTGAGATGCGGCATCATGGGAAATCCCCTCTTTTGAATCTGCTCAACAACCACGTGGACACAGACAGCCACAAACCCACTGAGGAGGCATCAGTAAAACTACAGGTAAGTGGCTACAAAGCAAAAGTTAAAGTAATGTTAACCTGTTTAACCCACTCTCAGATTATTTTTAATATAATTTTCTCAAAACCGTAGTACCCAAACTTTCGTTCTTATACTCAATCGCTTTGTCAGTTAGCTAGAAGCCACGTGCATGTTTCTGTAGCCTGTCTGACTTAATTTTTAAGTAGAGACTATTAAAATAAACTTAACAAGCGGTTAATACTTGGTATTATTTAATGAGCAAATTTCCCTGTAGCTACTGAGTTTTCTGCAGCATGCCTCTGTTGAGCCATTTCTCTTTTTTCCCCTCCCTCTGTCTGTATTTTGCAGCACTGGGTCATGTTCTGTTGTGTGTGCGTGTGTGGAAGCAATGAGCACATGGGCAGCCCAAGTGTGGGTGGGATGTCAAGAATTTAATTCTTTAATGCAAAATGCACGACATTAAAACCTCGAGCAAGGCCGTATGAATGGTTTGTGCGCGCGCGCGCACACACACACACACACACACACACACACACACACACACACACACACACACACACAAGAGTGGTAGATGCCTCGTTGATCGAGGCTGGCCAGCTGCAGCGGTACGTCTCTGAGCGTCCGCCATTTTGAATGTGGCAGACCTGAAATCAGCGGTACGTTGGAGCGTCCGCCATCTTAAATGTGGCAGACGTGACGGTCAACTAATAGAAGGGAACGTTCCCTTTTAAGTGTTTTAGGTTAATCCCTGTCATTCACACACAATAATATACTGTGTATACTGTGTTTGGAAAACAAACAGGCACCAAAGACAACATTTGTAACTTTTAACGTGATTATTAAAAATGTTTTACATAAGTGGCCTTATTCTAAAGGCTTTAGGTCTAGTACCTATTTGAATTGTTCTTCCTTTTTACTGTTTAGAAAATGTGTTCAGAGCTATTCTCGACTCCTGTATTTTTACCCTCAATTAACATAAGAGTCTAATATGTATTCAACTATTTTCTTGTGAGATTTAAAAACACCAGTGAACAATTATTTTTTCTTGCATTTTGAATTGTTCTTCTCTGTTTTTTAGCACCTGCTTTACTAAAGGAATAATGTCCAGTCCTTTCTACCAAGCAAAGGAGGTAAGGATAACTATGCAAGTACTTCATGTGGATTTAATGATTTTTTTTTAATTCTGTATTTTTTTTAAATTCTGAAATCAATTTAACTAGACATCATATTTCTTTATTCAAGTTGAAAAGAACGTGATAATGATATCAATCATCTGATGTTAGTTTTCTGATGCAGCTTTTTTATTCTGAATATAAATATTAACTCAACAATGACCATTTTCAAATTTCATGTAAAGCTTGTGGGCCTTTTACTGGATGATGCATACTACTGCTGATGCCCTCATCAGTCTGTCATCTTGTGTCACCACAAGTCCAAATTTGTATGAATACAGATTGGCTATCATTATTCAGATTATTTAATTTTGGCTATATATTTGATCCCAGAGGGGGATTTTTCACTCTTTCAACTTAATTATGAGGTTATCCTCCCATTACAGATGTAATTAAATAATTGAATAGTGGTACTAAAACTCTAAATGCAGTTAATACACCATTCTGAGCATTTCATATAGTGAGACACAATTTCTCATCCACTTTTTAGGTGGCAGCTGATGGGATGGCAGTGTAAACTCTGCAAATACGAGACTGCATCAAAGGGGACACTTCTCATCAGGACATAGATGACACCTATAAGTTGGGCAGCCAAAGGGAAACTTCAGATGAAACTTTAAAAAAATGTAGGTGTGCTCTTGTTAAAACTTGAAAGCATTTACTGTATAATGTTTCTGGCAGATGTATTGATTACTTGGTGGAACAGCTCCATTTTATATGCACCTCATCAATTCAGAATATTCCAAAGTCAATAAGAGATGTTCTCATTCAGAATAACTGCACTGTTGATCAATCTGTTGTTAGTGAATTGGCAGAAAAACTGTGTAACTATAATCTTTTAGGTGCAGCCCTTGGTCCTGATGGTCTCTTTTCCTCAAAATTTAAAAGGCAGAAATATTTCAAGGAAAACTTTTGTGTTGTTGAACCAGTAGAGTATGTTTTGGACCAAGAAAATAACTGCACCTTTCAGTATGTGCCCATTCTTCAATCCTTACAGCTTTTGTTGAGTAAAGAAGAGACTGTTAACAAAATGACTAAACATTCAAACACTTCACAGCTGGCATCTTCTCATGATGGAAACTATTTCAAGCTAAACAAACTTTTTGCTACTGAAGACTTTAATATTTCCCTTATTCTTTATGTGGATGACTTTGAAGTTTGTAATCCACTTGGAACTTCCAAAAAAAAAAAACACAAAGTCACTGCTGTGTGTACTGGGTACTTCCTGATATACCATCTGAACTAAGGTCACAGCTGACATCAATTCACTTGGCTCTCCTTTGTCCTTGGGTGTCATGAAAGGCGCTTTTAAATAAAATGATTATTATTATTATATTATTATTATTATAAAGCAAATTATGTTAAAAAAAATTGGCTATGAAACTATTATGGAGCCCCTTCTAAAAGATCCTGTTACATTAGAGAAGGAGGGAATTTATGTTTCTCAACTTGACCAATGTATCAGAGGGACTGTTTTTTGTGTTCTTGGTGCTCATTCTCTGAGTGGACTTGTGGAAAGCTTTTCTGGACATTACATTTGTAGGTTTTGTATGTATGTGTGTATATATATATATATATATATGTATATGTGTGTGTGTATATACATATATAAAACTGAAGTTAACATACAGTAGTTACTTGATTATGCTATAAAATGGCACTATGTGCCTGGAAAACGCATAATACTGCCCTTTTTTAATTAAGTTCTTTCATCCATTCTACAGGAGGACTCTGTCTGCATTCAGGAGGCTTTGGCAGAAGAGGTCTTGAAGATCTACCTTGTGCACGACCAGGAGGGGTCAGTCACACCTACTGATGTAGGTATTGTTATTGAGGGCATTACTGTCCTTAACGACCTTGGAGATCTCAGCAGAGCCTGTTGTTATCTGTTGGGACTAGCCTATGCTCTGGACCTGAAATACCCCAAGAATCTCAAATATAGCTTTGAGGTCTTTCAAAAAGTGTTCTTGGCGCTGGATCCCGGAAACCTTTCTGTCAAGGTTCAGAGACTGAAAAATCAACTCTGTGGACTCTTGCTTCTAAAGCATGGGACTTCTTAAATGGATGGGCACATTCATTCAAAACTTTAGTTAATGGTTTACAGTTAAAATGTACTTCAGTACATGATCTGTCAAAAAAATAATTCCATACAAGTCATTTGCCTGAGGGCCTGTCTGACCTAGTTCATGTGTCATGTCATTTCAGTCAGATTGAAGACTTTTATATGTTTAATTTTTGTACTTCACTACATGAGCATTATTTTCTGTTCACACACAAACAGGATAGTTTATCTGTACTTAAAAGACATTTGAAAGTGATAAGTATTTGTGTTCACTGTGTTCAAAATGATGCATGGTCATCTTGGTTATTTTGAGGCAGTAGTTGTTGTCATGCCATGTTTTTGCACTTCTAGTTTTCGTCATGTTTATTAATATAAAGCATCACAGTTCACTTAAGCTATGTGCATATGTTCAGTTTGGAGTAAAGTCGTCATATTTGTAGGTAGGCAGGTGGTAGGCAGGTGGCAACTGCAGAAATAACTATTTGAATGTACAAAATAGCAAATATACAAAATGATTTTAGCTTTGTGATTATATATATATATATTTTTTCTATATAAAAAAAACTCGCAACACATAAATCTTAGACTACAATTTAACTTATAAAATGCTAATTGGGAATGTTAGACTTTGAATTTTAAGCCAGTCTAAATGTTCATGGTATTGGATTATAGTTTTCTCACAACATAAACAAACATAAACAAAATATTAACCATGAGTTACAAGGTAGAGGACGAGTCTCAGCCTAATCATTTTGTTTTAATTTTTTTTTTCTTTAAATTTAAAACGAAATTATCAGGCTGAGACTCGTCCTCTACCTTGTAACTTATGGTTAATATTTTGTCCATGTTGACACAATTACATCATAATCCAAATCCATGAAAAAAAGGACTGGCCTTTTAATTCAAAGTCTAACATTACTTTGAAATAAAAACGTCATTTCAAGCATTTTTCTTTTTTGTGTGTTTTTTTTTTTTGCAGAGCTATAATATATATAAGCTATATAATATATAATATTCTTGTTTTCTCAGTTTGCACTTTTTCTGAATTAACAAAATAATTAGCTCCCTTCAGCTCAATTTTTGTATTAATTACACAGGTCTACAGAGGTATATTTTCATATGTTCATTGACGACAGTTAAACGGTTTAAAAAGCAAATTTCATTGCACATGCAGGAAAGCTGGCCTTTCATATGTGGTGTAAAGTGTATTTTCAATGTTTAATCGGCTGTATGAAGCTCATTGGATCTGCTTTAGATGCGTTTTAAAAAATGGAGCTGGCTGTTTGGAACTACTGCCATGTTTATAAAAAGTAAATGTCATGAAAGAAAAATAAATGTCATAAAAATGTTAACATGTTGTCCTTCTTTGTAAATGGAACTATTTTATTTATGTACATATGAAAGAAATTAAGTAAATGGAACTATTTTATTTATGTATATGTGAAAGAAGTTAAGTAAATGGAACTATTTTATTTATGTATATGTGAAAGAAATTAAGTAAATGGAACTATTTTATTTATGTATATATGAAAGAAATTAAGTAAATGGAACTATTTTATTTATGTATATATGAAAGAAATTAAGTAAATGGAACTATTTTATTTATGTATATATGAAAGAAATTAAGTAAATGGAACTATTTTATTTATGTATATATGAAAGAAATTAAGTAAATGGAACCATTTTATTATGTTGATTGACCTTATTTGCATCAGTTACTCTAACCAAGCATTTCAATATTATCCTCAGTTTTTTTATGTTCTTTTTACTTAAACTTGTGGTTTTGTTTAACTTAGAATGTTAGTTGTAGTTATGCAATTGATCAAGTATATTTAATAGATTTGAGTAGTTTTCAAATCTACTCAATATTTTTGAGTGTAAATTTGTTGCACCAATAATTTTAAGTAAATGCTTGTTTTATTTATTTGAGTGTACTAATTCACCCCTCTTGCACCATTATATTCTACCATGTTGTCATTTACTTTATTTCTTTTGGACCTTGTAAATATTTTATTTCTTTTTCACTTTTTAGTATTTTGTTTTATATCCTTATTGCATGTTTTAGTATTTCTTGTTTGTTTTTAGCTAGACAAATCAGTTCTTCTCATCCTGAACATTTCATTGCATTGTTGACCTTGTTTTAACCTGCATATGACAAATCAAAAATGTAACAAGAAAAATAAAAACTAGAAAGAATACT
>JBBPBX010011763.1:16525-55325 GCA_038048925.1 Garcialebias charrua
TATATATAATTATTTCTCTATGTTTGTCTATTGTGGATTGTTTAAGGAAATTTCTACTGTTAATGTTGTCATCATTCTTTAGTTTGTAGCAGGTCGCTCTTGTAAATGAGTCCTCGAGGCTCAATGAGATTAACCTGACGAAATAAAGGTTGAATGAATATTCATGAAGCCCGATGAATCTTAATCCAATCAGTTACTTAGATTACAAGCATGTCTTAAAGACATAAAACCCTGGATGACTCTTAATTTTCTGCTTTTAAACTCAGACAAGACAAATACAGATACTGGTAGTATCTTCCAATAGGGGGTACACCTGCACCTACATCTGGACCTGTCATTCTGTGTCTATAAAAACTTTACAGAAGTCAGGGTTTGAATCGGGACCTTAAGTGCATGCCTTCGTTGCGGTTTGTGACTTTGTGCTCTGTTTAGCTGATGTCTTCTTCAGGTGTGTGTGTGGCCAGGTGAGAGCAGGTTAGGCGACAGACCCTTCCATGCGACAGCCTCTGGAAATGTGTAGATAACAGAACAATGGTGTAGTAGAGCCTACTAACCACCAAGCTTTAGAAACAAACAGGGTAAAGACTGAAAAAATAGACGTGAGAGAAAGAGCCGGATAGAATCGGTACAAAGAAGAAAAAAGAGAGACAGACTGTAGGCGCAGAAGAAGGACGGGGTGGGGGATTTGTCATATGAAAGGACGGTGAGTTGGGTTTCTCCGTTCTGTTGACAGGGGGCTTTTCTGCATTAAAGGAGGAGGTGGAGATAAAAAGCAGAGGAGGAGGATTGGCGGGGGAAGGATGAAGGGGAATGGAGGTGGGATAGGAAATTGAGCCGGTCTCGTAAAAAACAATGGAGTGGCTGGTACAGTGATGAACATGAGCAGAGCTGACAGTGTAGGTGGGCAGGTGTACTGAGGCGGGCTACAACCTTCATTAACCCTCATTACGTAGATAATTTAATAAAACACAAACATGTGTTTATTACTAAACACATTTTGACTGGTTGTGGTGTAAAAAAGGCTCCTTTTAGTTTTCAGGCATCATATCTAGCCCATTTGCTTAAAATAATCATTATTGAGACTGAAGACATAAAGTACTGCTCAACAGAATGTGATTGTTAAAAGTTTATTTTCTTAGTCGCGCTGAGTTAAATCGATAATGTGCAAAGCCGAGCCAGATGTGACAACTGCTGTTTGTTTCAGAGCTGAAAATCTTTAGTTTTCCAGAGGATCGGGATAACAATGGTTACAGGTAACCCCCGACCTACGACCCCATCGACCTGCGAACCACGGGACTTACGAACATATCATATTTAATAAAAATATGAATTAAAAAAAAAAAAAAATTTTTTTTTTTTTTTTTTTTTTTTGTGTTTAAATGTTCTTAATTTCATGTGTACATCACTTTGTTGCAGCTCTGGTTGTTTTAAAGGCTTTATAAATAATAATTATGATAAAAAAGATCATTTCTGATCATTTTTGAGCAATTTTTGAGCAATTTTGGGAAACAGGAAGTAGGTCTTCAGTTTACACGGTCACAAATTAATGTAGAACACCGGACGCTATTTAAGGTTCAGTCACTGGGGTCTCCGGTCACAAATTAATGTAGAACACCGGCGGACGCCATCTTAGGTTAGCTGCCGAGAGCTGGACGAAGACTGGTGACCAGGATGGCTTCATATGGATTAATTACTAGCTGGAAACGTCTCTGTGAACTTTGTGGATGTCTCAAGTAGCAGCGGATTTATCGCCGATCGTGCCAGGCCGCCGTGCGAACACCTCCGGCCGGCCTGGCTACACCTCCGGCCTGGCTAGCTCCAGAGCTAACACTGGAGCTAACACGGGAGCCGGCCTTTTGAACACTGGTGACCAGGATCGCATCATGTGGATTAATTACTAGCTGGAATAGCTCTGTGGACGTCTCAGGCTGGAGCAGCGGCTGGAGCAGCAGAAGCTGCAGATTGATCGCGCCGCCGCTCCAACACTAGCTCATGGCTTGGCTAGCAGAAGCTAGCCAGCTAGCTAACACAGGCCTGGAGCAGCTGCGGTGGCGCGCTGCTCGGCCCGACAACAATCAACGCATGGCAACCTAAGATGTCGGCTTTGACCATCTCAAAGTAAGAAAATATATTTTTATTTATTCTGTAAATGTGAATAGCAATGTTTAACATTACAGTACACTACTTTACATGCTTAAATGTGTGCGCGCGCTCCGTTAGCATGATAAATAAAGGTTGAATGAATGAATGAATGAATAATTTTTTTTTTTAAATATAATTTTCACCCCCTACCTACGAACGGATCGAGCTGCGAACCGTTCTTAGGTCCCGATCTCGTTCGTAACACGGGGGTTCCCTGTATTTTAATACCAAACAAGTTCTCACATGAAGCTTGTAACCATTGGCAACATTAAAAAACAAGATTTTAGTTTGTCGCGTTTCATTGACATGTTCCAAGCAGGTTCTTTTCACTTAAACTTGGATTTGACTCAGACTTTTGACATCGCCGATCTGATTTTTGACATTTGTTTGGAAGTTTTTGTTTGGGGGAGTGGTGGCGCAGAGGCTAGAGAAGGTGATCCTGTGATCGCAAGGTCGCAGGCTCGACTTTCTCGGACTGACAACATCCACATGTGGCCCGTTTCCCACCTTATGAAAGGAGCAGACAAAATAAAGAAGGAGTTTTTGTTTGTTTTTGCTCTCAGCCACACGCCTGGTCCACTAAGTTGACAACAAGTTAGTGTTTTGCACGCTTTGTTTAAAGAACCCTCAGACGTCTAATTATCTAATCGCAGACAAGCAGTAATTAGGGTGTGGTCCTGCCAGGATGGAGAGGGAAGAGGAAGGAAGGAAAGACTGATGGGAAGAAGGAAACAAGGATGAAGTGGATAACGTCAAAGGAGGGGAGTTAGGAAGCAGTGGTGTTTGCGTTTATCGCGCTCGTTATTTTCTTGAGATATTTAAATGAAACACACTGTTGTCATAGACAACAGACCTAATCATATATACACCCCCACACACACACACACCCTCAAAACTGTAATCCTTCTGACTTGTAAACCCGAGCCAGCTGTGTCGTACTAAGCTTCATGTCTTCTCTTTTTTATGAGTTTTTTAATAAACTTGGTTCTACAGATAATATTATTTTACTGTTTTTCTTGTTCGTTGACTGTTGCCAAAAGGATGATAAGGTTTTTGCCCGTGTCTGTTTGTGCACATGTTGGTATGTCTGTCGCATTTGAACCACTGGACGTATGTTATTGAAATTCTAAGAAAGTCTACAACTAACTTACTTTTGGAGTCAACTCAGTTCAAGATGGCCGCTGCCGCTAAGCGCACGTAGCAAACACAAAAGTTGCTATAGCGCAGCCATTTTTCTTAATATTCAATTGAAATTCAGTGTCTTAGATGCTGAGAACAACTTACGCTATATGCACTAACGCAATGGTTCCTAACCCTGGTCCTTGGGGAACACCAACCTGCATGTTTTAGTTGCTTCTCTGCTTTAACACACCTGATTCAGTGATTTAAATACTTCATCAAGTTCTGCAGAAGTCTGTTAATCACCTGTTCATTCAAATCAGGTGTGTTGGAGCGGAGAAGCAACTAAACCATGCAGGATGGTGTTCCTCAAGGACCACGGTTGGGAAACACTGCACTAATTTGTTTAAAAAATTAAAAAATATAAAAAAACGTATCTTCTTTAGTTAAGTCTGTCTATTTGTTGAAGTATTTCATGGACAGCTGGACGAATTTTAATCAAACTCTTAGAAATAAATGACTAATGTAAATGACAAATATTCAATATTATATACTATACAAAATGGCTAAAAGGCAGCCAGTTTAGCAGAATTTGAACTAAATTTAGGTGCGGTAGTAGGTGAGAGTCGTCCTCAACGCATACTTTAAGCACTCATTAACAAATCAATTGAGATCTAGCATTATTGCATGAGATTGTGCATTATGTCATATACAGGTTTACATCAAAATATGCAGTCTCCTGTCAGCATACATTTAAAGAATAATGTTTGTGGTTCTTTGCATTTGTTCACTGCACACATTTGAAACAACAGTTGAGAACAAATGTTCCCTGTAACAAGATCTGATATGTAGTTTGTCTCTGTCTTGTTAAAATGTGTAGGTTTTATGATTTTATATTATAATTTATCATACAAAGACAGACTCTGTAAAGGGTCCAGTTCAGTACTGTGCAGGTCCTGTCCTGGTATTTTGCAGAGCTTTGGTGTCACTTCAAGTATTTCTGCTCCATTGACTTTTCAGGTGAAGGTAGAAGTCTTAGTATTCAAGAAAGCCTTTTACCCTGATGCATGCTCAATAATCCAGGTAGATAAATCTAAAAAAGCTAAGTCTGGTCCTCTGGACATTCAAATTCACATTGTTTTGTTTTTTGAATGTCCAGAGGACCAGACTTAGCTTTTTTAGAAGAAAGCCTTTTGTTTATTTCTGTTTATACGTGTTTATCAGAACTTTTTTGAGTGATGATCGTCCTTACCATGACCTCTACGAATAACTAAAGACAAATAGAGAAAACAGCCAGGGCACAAGGTTATTACCAGTTCAGGCTTAACGTTACAATAATACCCCAATTCACAA
Organism: Garcialebias charrua; assembly: GCA_038048925.1. Taxonomy (NCBI): domain Eukaryota; kingdom Metazoa; phylum Chordata; class Actinopteri; order Cyprinodontiformes; family Rivulidae; genus Garcialebias; species Garcialebias charrua. The sequence continues at coordinate 21,140 of JBBPBX010011763.1, forward strand.
AATACTCCCCAGTGCGTCCTTAATTATAGTCAAAGTTTCTGACCTTTGCCCCTGGCCACACAGATGGTAACTCTCTCTTTCCTGCACATGTTCAGCATTTGAACACAAAGCTTTTCTTCTGCTCACTGTTCAGGAAATACAAAAAAAATGAAGGCGAAGGTGCTTGTAGATAAATACAATGATTATTTATAAAATGGCACAAGGTATGTGGCGCTCCAACGCATGCAACATTTTGATTCCCGCGCGTGCTGTAATTTCCTGACTAAACAAAGCCAGATTTTCTTCCTCCGAGGTTCTGATCTGCAAACAGGGCTGCACCCTGCGTGCCACTCCAGGTCTCCCTGAGCAGCTTCGAGCACCAGGGCAAACACACAGAACCACGATTATTAACTACATTTGGCTGTCGGGCACGTGCACCTCATTTTGGTGGATTTTCAGAGTACATGTACCGTACTTTCCACCCTTTAAGTCGCTCCGCCCTATAAGTCGCATTAGTCCAATTATGTCCAATAAAGTGGAAAAATCCATAAACGTGTCGCACCTCCGTATACGTCGCGCCTATTATGCGTCACCGCTGACGCGTTGCGTATGTTACGCGTCTCCGCAAATGGCCACAGGAGCGTGCACGGTTGGACTTTAACAAGATTAACACTTAAAGAGGTCCTCAACACACTGTGAAACGGTAACTCCGCCCCCAGACCGGATTCAAAATCCCTCATGAAAATGGGAGTGTCGAGAGATATGGAGGGGAGGAGGTGGGTGGTTGAGCTGCGTTCATGCCCCCTCTAGCAACAAAATTAAAACAAACTAAAACTCCAGCAAACAACTAACAGCAAGCAAAAACAAAGAATAAATATGTAGATGTATTTATCTATTCTCACCCGATCTATCCAAAAGAAAAGGCCTAAAAAAAGAAATAATAATAATACCACAAGGTATTCCGTGACCGGGGTTCGAACCTGGGTCTGTCGGAACCCAAACCCGCACCTACACCATTGCCCTATCGAGGCTTATATGCATTTTTCGTCCATCGCAATATAAGAAAACAAATACAACCAAATAGTTTTGATGTAGTGAAAAGTATTCCTAAAATAAACAAGTTAAAATATACAAATAACTGTTGCCATTCCGAATATGCTTTTTTGCAGTACTTTTCCAGAGTGTAATGTGCCACTTCCATATAAGGTATGAACAGCAGCGCGGACCTTCCATCTCTGCAGGGATTGGCTCTGCTTGAACCACTTTTGTGACGTCAGAGTGAACAGTCCTTGACCAATAAGAAAATTAAGCTGCAATACCTATGTTCAACCCATAGGGTTACTGTAAACATGTTTTTAGACCAAATATTGCCGATTTAAACTAATACGCACAAATATGTGAAGATTAACACAGACATAGTGCTATACAACATTTTAGACATATTCTAGGGAGTTTATCAGCTAAAAAAGTTAATTTTGAGTTTAGTCCCTCTTTAAAAACAATTATTTGTTTGCTGAAAATTATAGCAAAGATGTGTCTGAGCTGAACTTTTCCTTAATAAATGCACGTAATGGTCAAATCAGCTGAATTTAAAAAAAATTGTTTCGCTACGTCCATGCTGCGAAACTTGCATGCGCAACGAGCGGATACTCTTCATTTCTTTAAAATTCAACAAGATAAACACCTAAAAATATATATTTGTTTGCTGACATTATAGTAAAAGTGTTTCTGAGCTTAACTTTTCCAAAATGCACGTAATGGTCAAATCAGCTGGATTTTAATTGTTTCGCTTTGACGGTCTTCCAAACGGTCGCGCTCGCTGCAAGAGCTCCAGAGAGCAGGAGGCCGTGCTGCGACAGAGTGAGTCCAAGCAGAGGAGGCTTCTGTCGGGCACATGAGCTGGGAACGGTCGGTGGATCCTAGCAGCTGAAAGTGGTACTGCTCCATTTTTTTCATCAGAATGAATGGAAACGGTCATATCTCAGACAAAAATTGGTCTAAAAATATGGGGAAAATATCCCTAAATATGTCGCTTTGCCGTATAAGTCGCAGGACATGAAAATTAGTTTTAAAAAAAACGTGACTTATAGGCCGGAAAATACGGTACTCCAAATTCAATTTCCTTCTGTTTGCATTGTCAGGCTTTTAAAAGAGGTTGTTCGAGGTTAGATCAGATGCAGATTGAGGGATGAACACGTCACGTCTCCTGTGAGAGAAAATCGGCGTTGGCTCCACTCTCTTCTGCCCACCTGTTGCTGTCGGTGCCTCAGTCCGTGTTTTCTTTCCAGTGTGGAGTGATGCAGAAGTTTCCAGGATGGGACAGGAATGTGAATGAGTCTTCCAATATGACCAGCTGCTTCCCAACACCATGCCTTGTTAATCTGTGTGTTTGACAAGCAGCTCGTCTGTCAGGAATACACGTAGGAACAACCGAGGAAGAAGAAAATATAGATCCAATGGGAGATGAGCATTTGAAAAGTTACTAATAATTATCCAAACGCTGTCCTCCCACATTTAATTACTTTATAAGGAATTAGAAATATAAGTTTAGTCATTTTAATACAAATCATTCTTCTATAACCAAAGGGTTTTGTTGCCACTTTGACCCACCTGTTGGATTTTCAGGAAGTCTTTAAAAAGCCTGCACTGTTCCAGTGATCAAAAGCTGTTTTTGCACTGCACAGCCCTCAACGGCCTGGCCCGCCCCCGCTCATTACGCATTGTCCGGAGAGCCGCCTTGAAGTGGGTGGGCAGTTCTCTTGAAGTGGGTGGGAAGTTCTTGTGTGCGCGCGCCGCTTACAGTGTTTTAAGAGAGGAGACGCCACTAAAAAATATTTGTTAGCTGAATATATATATATATTAGTGTTTCTGAGTTTAATTTTTGTTAATAACTGATTACAAATCAGCTTATGTTAGAACGTAAATAACACGAAGCGCGCACCCATACAGAGCATTTCCGCCTTTCAGCGTGAGCTGAATTTCATTAAAATATAACTAATATTCTCTAACTCCTACGCGTAACCAGGATGTTACGTGGGGCGAATCCTTTATAGTAAAAGTGGACTCCTGAAAAAAACAATATGCCTCCGTAGCTGAGTGATTAGAGCGTCCGCCTTCCACTCTTAATTTTATCTAGACTCGGGTTTGCGTCCCACCTGGTTCCAATTATTTTACGTTTGTCTTTTATTGGATAAAAAAAGAAGGAGTTTGTGTTAACCACAGGCACAACACAAACTCCTTTTTATTTTCTGAAAATCCTGGCTACGGGCAAGAGTTAGAGAATATTAGTTATATTTTAATGAAATTCAGCTTGCGCTGAAAGGCGGAAATCCTCTGTATGGGTGCGTGCTTCGTGTTATTTACGTTCTAAGATAATAACTGATTACAAATCAGCTTAACAAAAATTTAACTCAGAAAAACTAATTCAGCTAACAATGTTTTTAGGGGTTTCTGTAGTTAAATTTTAATCAAATTCAGCTTGCGCTGAGGTTGTTTGAATGAGTCCCGCCCCTACTGCAAACAACGAATCAAATGTGAGCAGTACATGACGTCAAACTGGGCCCGGGAGCCCGGCCCGATCAGAACCACGTCTTGGCGGGTTCCAAAACGAGGGCGGACCCCGGGCGGAAAAGGCAAATGCGAACATGACGAACCCGGGTTAGAAGGCGGGCCGGGCCGGGCCGGGCCGTTGAGGGCTGTGCATTGCGAAAACGGCTAAAGAGTCTTTAAGGCTGTTTTTGTTACTTTAAACCAGCATGAAAATTTTTTATTTGTCTACTAATTCATGAAAAACTTGACAAGCTTTTAACAGTCAGGGGGAAATAGCAGAACAAGCCATCGTTGGAGCTAGAACTGAATCAGCTCAAGAACGCTTTTTTAAATTATTCTAGAAAACAAAACTTAGGAAAAGTTTGAAGCAATGGTCATTTATTTGTGGTAGTCGAAAACATACATACCCGGTAGTTTGAGATGTTTTTAATATCTTCTAATAATGTGATAAATATGAACCACAACTTTAATTTATTGTTAAACCACATGGATATTGTATGTGTTAATTGAAATGTGCCATAAACTGGAGATTGGTTTGATTCTGCTTTATAAACCTGGTCGATTAAGGTTATATGCATATACTACACACACAAATAAAAAAACTCACTATGAGTCAGTATAGAAAGTCAAACTAGGTCCAAAACTTTACCATTTATTACATAAAAACCTGTGGTTGTTGTTTGCAAGTTAAACCTAAATACATGTCAAAGCAATCACATCCAATTTAGTTTTCAATGCACAAATAAATTAAAGGTCAGGACCTACAAAGCTCTCAACAACTTAGCTCCATCTTATGTTTGAGATCTTAAGCCCCCAGTATACTCCCGCGTATGTCTGTAGCAAAGCTAAATTTTTACTCCTGTGTACGCATACGTGGTGTTGCACAATAGACTGCCTGGCGACGGACTGTTTTGTATGTGACACAAATGTATTAAATTCCCATTCTTCATCCCTGATCTGGCCTTTTCTTTTTTTCTTTTGCCAAAAGGCAAGTGATCTCTTCCTCCTCCATTGATGGCATGACTGAAATGTGAGAAATGAAGGAATTTGTCACGAGTGAATTGAACTCATGTCCAGCGTGGCTGCAGGAGGGTCTGGAGATTTCCTGGTGGGCTGTCTGATGTGTGGGCTGTAGGGCTAGCGCTCCCTGTTTTTATTTTTATATTTTAGAACTTTTTATTAACAACATATAAACACAGAACACCGCTGCGGTTGAGGCTGCCAGCGTTCTTTTTCCCCCCCTTTTTTTTGACCTGTCAATCAATTCAGTAGGCGTGTCAGCAAATGACCAGTCGGCGACCTCAATTTGTCACGAAGGTAAATGCCCCTTGTCTGTGGAGCTGCGCTGCAGCCGCTCAGGGTGGATACTCGAGTATGATGTCTGAACCCTCTGCATACAGTACACGCGTGGCCTCTGGTCCTGAGCCTGGTTCTGCTAAAGGTTTCTTCCTCATGAGGGAGTTTTTCCTTTCCACTGTCACCTTCATGCTTGCTCAAGATGAGCGTCTGTAATGAAGTTAAACTCAAAGCAGTCTGCCCCTCAGATAAATAATGTTAACTTACATTTTATTTACATGAATGTTGTGCCCTGAGACAACGTCTGTTGTGACTTGATGCTATGTAAATAAACTAAATTTAATTTAATTTTAGCTCCTTTGCCATTGATAAGTGCGACTCGAGTCAGTTCTCGTCTTCTCAGGTGTAGGTGAATTGCCACGTGGCTTGTTTCCCCGTTTTGTGGGCGGGATCTTCCTGGCTGCTGTCTGCTTACATCAAAACCATCACATCGGAGCGGTTCACTTGGAACTATGAACATGAGGGTCCCATAAACCGGTCTGAGTGGGTACCGGCAGTGGGCGGGCCCTTAACCAGTGTGGTGTGTGGTGGAACCAGTGAGACGAGAGAGTAACAGAGCGCCATTTGATTCTATTAGGAGAAAGCAGCATTAGGCAAAAGTTTGTAGAGCGTCTGTTAAATAATGTGTCATAAAAACAAATCTGAACATTCAGGTGGTGAAATGTGAACGTGGACCGGACACGAGCGAGTTCAGTAACCCACAAAATAAAGATATGAGGTTTGGAAAAAACCTTTTCCAGTCACAATTTAGCATCAATTGGATTTATCAGTTTAAATTTAGTACTACAGCCAAAATATACTAACTAGACCTTATTGATGTAGGACTATAATGATTATATTTAATGATACAAAAGTAATGAATAGTATCAGACTGCTTGGATCAAATTACATTTTACAGAACTGTTTTGTTTAAAAGTATCTCAGCCCAGCCCATGTTTTCTGATAGATTTGAATCGTTCCAATTATTACTTTTATTTAAAAAAATTATTTTCTATTAGAATTAAAGCCTACTTTATCAACACTTTTTATAAATCTTGCAGTGACAGTGCTATGAACACCCTTATACAACATTAAGGTCAGTAATCTTTTTTTAGAAATAAGATTCAGGTTCTGATTGAAGGAGGTTAGCAGTAGAAAGGTGAACAGCAGAACAGAGTGGGGAGTCTTATCAGCCGTGGGGGAGAAGCACCGGTTGATATAAATAAATGAAAAGAGACCGGAGGAAAAAGTTGAGAACAATAAAAATTGTGAGCAGGGAGGAGAACAGCCGGCTGTAAGGTTGTGGGAGTTGACCGTCCATCAGCTAAGTGCAGAGCAAAGAGATAACAGGGAGCAAGGGAGAGAGAAGGCAAACTAATTAACTTGGACAGGTTAAAAATAAAAGTCTGTTGACTTTTCCCTGCCTGAGACGAGCATCTCGGATAGTTTTAATACGATGCTAAACTCGTCTGGTGACTCCTCTGAGCAAGCTGATACTGGATGGGACCATCCTGCCATCTTGTCATTGTGTTGTGTCCACCTTCTCCCAATAGTTTTTACACCTTTCTCCCCACCTTGTGTTTTAGGGAAATATCTGTGTGTGCACTTCCTTGTTTGCCTTCGTCTATCTTTTTTTTTATGCTGCTAAATGTGACAGCAAACTGTGTCCCGACAGCCTGTCCCACAGGAATGTGTCACTCCGATGTGACATCCCACTCCCTTCAATCCAGAGCTGGAGGATTTACTTATGGCTAAAGAAGGATGACCAGTCAAATGGAACAATCCAGCTAAACTAAAAGAGAAACAGTTTTCACGTTTTGTTCCAAGGAGGTTTTTGATCTCCTCACAGTCAATATGCTGCCACCATTTAATTTTAATTAAACTTTTTCCAAATCCTGGACCTCACTTCTTTGTATATTTTTGTCATGCTCCTGTCAAAGGCGGACATGTTATTGTATAGTCTCTGTTAGTCCCTACATCCTTAAACTTTCTCTTGTCCGACCCATAACTTCTGATTCACAAGATGATGTAATGAAACTTGATGCATACAGGTAGTCCCCGACTTACGAACGAGTTCCGTTCCTGCGTCCCGTCGTAACTCGAAAATCGACGTAAGTTGGAAAATACGTCCAAACGGCACCTCATACGTACAGTGCTGTACTGTATTTTACCAAGCACTTTGCCTATCCTAACACAGTACCCTACATAATTATCAAAAAACACATACAGTACATTTGGAGCCATAATGAAGGAAAAAAGAGTTAATTTCTTACTGGTGAATTGTTCCTCCGTCTGTTAGCATGTTAGCTCGTGCACCTCCGAGCTCTGCAGCTTCCTGCAGCTTTACGCGGTCCACAGCGTTTACAGCAAGGTCTGTTAGCATGTTAGCTCGTTGCTCAGCTGTAGCCTCTCTGCCTCGTAAACCTCCGCTCCAAACAAATTTTCCACGCTCGGTCCAGCGGGCCAGAGTTTTACAGTAAGGTCTGTTAGCATATTAGCCCCTCCTAACCTCCTCTGCTCCGGTCTGCCTCTCCTAAACAATGAGGTTTCCTGTAAGTTTCCACTGACTGCGTCAGGTACTCTCCCCCCTCCATCCTGTAAATTTCCGCAGAGTTTCGGTACTGTATGTTTTGGTGTAAAGGCGCATAAACCGCGTAACTCGAACAATGCTTTTCAATAGGAGGGCGTTCCTAACCGCGAACCGTTGTAATAATAATAATAATAATAATTAATTCAATTTATAACGCACTTTTCATTACTGAAAATCTCAAAGTGCTACACATATATTGAATGCTACACACATTCATAAACCGGTGGCGGCAGACTACCATGCAAGGTGCTTTCCAGTCCTACCGGGAGCAACTCAGGGTTAAGTGTCTTGCCCAAGGACACAACGACACATGGTGCGGGTCCCGGGAGTCGAACCGCCAACTTTCCGATCGGGAGACGACTGCCATTACCACTACACCACGGTCGTAAGTCGAGGACTACCTGTATTTGTACCGGTTTCTTCTCCGGGCAGTTTTTCATGGTCTCTTTTGGGGAGATTTCACAAAACGTGATAAGACGTGCACTGTAAGATCTAATTAGTTCACCTTACTTAAAAAAAGTACGCAAAGTCGTTGCCTCAAAAAAATTAAGCAAAGTAGTCTTAAGATTAGTGAGTAAGAAAAGCTAATCTTTTTTAAGTTTGCAGTACTAAATCAAGTAGTACAACTAATACAAAAAAAATAAGTTCAGATAACTCATTAGCCATGCTTAGTGTTAACTTATTTTTTTTAATTTGTGTGGACTGATGTAAATTTAACCCCACTTAGAATTAGTGAGTAAGAAAAGCTAATCTTTTTTAAGTTTGCAGTACTAAATCAAGTAGTACAACTAATACAAAAAAAATAAGTTCAGATAACTCATTAGCCATGCTTAGTGTTAACTTATTTTTTTTAATTTGTGTGGACTGATGTAAATTTAACCCCACTTAGAATTACTAAATACCTACAACTTACTACCAAATCATTTTGTACATCAACAACTGGCTAAATTAACTGGGAAATATCAAACAAAAAACTAATTTAAACTGGTAAAACCACAGTAAAATTTTGTATGTAAAATAAAGGATATTTTGTGTATTTTGTTCATCGCTAATAATAATCAAATTAAATGGTAAGTTACTTTTTAAACCCGCTAACTGACTACCAGTACTACTACTGTCATTACAAAACATGCAAAATGTAACATCATGGAATGAGAGGTACATATCACTTTCGAAAAATTTATTGTCACCATTTTTAAACAATTCAGCAACTCTGACTTAATCCACAATCAAAAACTGAAGATTAGCCTCTTTTAGTCAAGACAGTTTTCAATTAACAAAATGTACCAAATGCCAGGCAAAAAGCTTAAAATAAATTAAATGTAAATGTTTACATTTTTAGCAGTTGTCTTAATACAGTACTTTAAACAAAAAATGTGGAAATGTGGAAGTTTAGGCAAAAATGTGCAATACGTCAACCGTCCACAAAGCAACAACTTGTAGTACCGGTACCTTTTCTCCAACAGAACAGTCCAAAAACTTGCGGTTTTTCAATGAACAGTCCACAGAGCAGAAACTTCAAATATTTTTTTCCTGCTAAAAGTCCACAAAACAAAAACTTGCAGTGCTTCTTCAATGAACAGTCCACAGAGCAGAAACGTCAAATATTTTTTTCCTGCTAACAGTCCACAAAACAAAAACTTGCAGTGCTTCTTCAATGAACAGTCCACAGAGCAGAAACGTCAAATATTTTTTTCCTGCTAATAGTCCAAAAAGCAAAAACTTGCAGTGCTTCTTCAATGAACAGTCCACAGAGCAGAAACTTCAAATGTTTTTTTCCTGCTAACAGTCCAAAAAGCAAAAACTTGCAGTGCTTCTTCAATGAACAGTCCACAGAGCAGAAACTTCAAATGTTTTTTTCCTGCTAACAGTCCAAAAAGCAAAAACTTGCAGTGCTTCTTCAATGAACAGTCCACAGAGCAGAAACTTCAAATGTTTTTTTCCTGCTAACAGTCCAAAAACAAAAACTTGCAGTGCTTCTTCAATGAACAGTCCACAGAGCAGAAACTTCAATTTTTTTTTCCTGCTAACAGTCCAAAAAGCAAAAACTTGCAGTACCTCTTCATTGAACAAGTTAGAGTCCACAGAGAGAGTCCTTATTTAGGTGTCACACCACTCGTGATCGGTGAGTTCCTGTATCAGGGTGAGGACTCGGGGGTTCAGGTTGAGACGACGCTTTGAGTGTTTGTTCTCCACTTTGGTTCCCTTTTCTGGATTTATCCGAAAAAAAACACCTGTTAAAAGAAAAGACGACCATTATAATTATTTTGACGTTTCAGTAAAGTAAAATACATATTTAAAAAAGCTAAGTCTGGTCCTCTGGACATTCAAAAAACAAAACAAAACAAAAAAGTAGAAATGTTTCGTCTTTCGTCTGAAAGACTTCCTCAGTCTGAGCTGCTGTATTCAGCTTAGTCTTATAAATAGCACCCTCTCAGTGGATCAACCAGTTTTCTGATGACAAACAAAACCAGCTGCTCCCATGATCAAGGAGGACCATCAGCCTAACGATGGATCGTTAGTACCCTGATGGTTGTTTGCTATTCACAGAGGGCTGAGTGATACTAGCAATAACAGCATTGTAGGAGGGGGACAGTTGAACCAGGAGGCCTCAACCCATTTTTAATGATGGACGGTTTCTTTTCACAAAGATGGCCTCCTTTACTCCTCTCTAAAACCATCGTTCCTATGAACGAGGCCATCTACATACATACTACATACATACATACGTATGTAAATGTATGTATATATATACATGTATGTATATGCATATTTGTGTATATATAATATATATATATATATATATATATATATGTATGTATTATGTGTGTAGTATTTATGGAGTATGTTGTAGGTATGTATGTATGTGGTATGTATGTGTGTATGTATGCATGTAGTATGTATGTATGTGTGTAGTAATTACGTTGTATGTATGTATGTACTGGTATGTACATGTATGCATGTACTGGTATGTATGTACATGCATGTATGTACTGGTATGTACATGCATGCATGTAGTAGGTACCTGTATGTACATGCATGTAGTATGTATCTGTATGTACATGCATGTAGTATGTATCTGTATGTACATGCATGTAGTATGTATCTGTATGTACATGCATGTAGTATGTACCTGTATGTACACGTACATGTATGTACACATACATTTATGTACACGTATGTACATGTATGTACATGTACATACACGTACATGTATGTACACGTACCGGTATGTACATGTATGTACACGTACTAGTATGTACACGTACTAGTATGTACACGTACATGTATGTACACGTACATGTATATACACGTACTGGTATGTACATGTATGTACATACACGTACATGTACATACACGTACATGTATGTACACGTACATGTACGTACACGTACATGTATGTACACGTACATGTACGTACACGTACATGTATGTACATGTACATACACGTACATGTATGTACATGTATGTACATGTACATACACGTACATGTATGTACATGTATGTACATGTACATACACGTACATACACGTACATGTATGTACATGTATGTACATGTACATACACGTACGTACATGTACATACACGTACGTACATGTACATACACGTACATACACGTACATGTACATACACGTACATACACGTACATGTACATACACGTACATACACGTACATGTACATACACGTACATACACGTACATACACGTACATACACGTACACGTACATACACGTACATGTATGTACACGTACATACACGTACATGCATGTACACGTATGTACACGTACATGCATGTACACGTATGTACACGTACATGCATGTACACGTATGTACACGTACATGCACGTACATGTATGTACACGTACATGTATGTACATGTATGTACACGTACGTACACGTACATGTATGTACACGTACGTACACGTACATGTATGTACACGTACGTACACGTACATGTATGTACACGTACGTACACGTACATGTATGTACACGTACGTACACGTACATGTATGTACACGTACGTACACGTACATGTATGTACATGTACACGTATGTACATGTATGTACATGTACATACACGTACACGTATGTACATGTATGTACATGTACATACACGTACACGTATGTACATGTATGTACATGTACATACACGTACGTACACGTATGTACATGTACATACACGTACATACACGTACGTACATGTATGTACATGTACATACACGTACATGTACATACACGTACATACACGTACATGTATGTACACGTACATACACGTACATGTATGTACATGTACATACACGTACATGCATGTACACGTACATGTACACGTACATGCATGTACACGTATGTACACGTACATGCATGTACACGTATGTACACGTACATGCATGTACACGTATGTACACGTACATGCATGTACACGTATGTACACGTACATGCATGTACACGTATGTACACGTACATGCATGTACACGTATGTACACGTACATGCATGTACACGTATGTACACGTACATGCATGTACACGTATGTACACGTACATGCATGTACACGTATGTACACGTACATGCATGTACACGTATGTACACGTACATGCATGTACACGTATGTGCACGTACATGCATGTACACGTATGTACACGCATGTACACGCATGTACACGTACGTACACGCATGTACACGTATGTACATGTACGTACACGCATGTACACGTATGTACACGTACGTACACGCATGTACACGTATGTACACGTACGTACACGCATGTACACATATGTACACGTACGTACACGTATGTACACGTACATGCATGTACACGTATGTACACGTATGTACACGTACATGCATGTACACGTATGTACACGTACATGCATGTACACGTATGTACACGTACATGCATGTACACGTATGTACACGTACATGCACGTACACGTATGTACACGTACATGCACGTACACGTATGTACACGTACATGCACGTACACGTATGTACACGTACATGCACGTACACGTATGTACACGTACATGCACGTACACGTATGTACACGTACATGCACGTACACGTATGTACACGTACATGCACGTACACGTATGTACACGTACATGCACGTACACGTATGTACACGTACATGCACGTACACGTATGTACACGTACATGCACGTACACGTATGTACACGTACATGCACGTACACGTATGTACACGTACATGCACGTACACGTATGTACACGTACATGCACGTACACGTATGTACACGTACATGCACGTACACGTATGTACACGTACATGCACGTACACGTATGTACACGTACATGCACGTACACGTATGTACACGCACGTACCACGTACACGTATGTACACGCACGTACACGTACACGCACGTACACGTACCGGTATGTACACGCACGTACCGGTATGTACACGCACGTACCGGTATGTACACGCACGTACCGGTATGTACACGCACGTACCGGTATGTACACGCACGTACCGGTATGTACACGCACGTACCGGTATGTACACGCACGTACCGGTATGTACACGCACGTACCGGTATGTACACGCACGTACCGGTATGTACACGCACGTACCGGTATGTACACGCACGTACACGTACCGGTATGTACACGCACGTACACGTACCGGTATGTACACGCACGTACACGTACCGGTATGTACACGCACGTACACGTACCGGTATGTACACGCACGTACACGTACCGGTATGTACACGCACGTACACGTACCGGTATGTACATGCATGTACCGGTATGTACATGTACCGGTATGTACATGTACCGGTATGTACATGTATGTACGTATGTATGTATGCATGTATATATGTACGTGTACATGTACATGTATGTATGCAAGTATGTATGTACCGGTATGTATGTAAATGTGACAGTATTTACCTCTCCATGGCCAATGTCCATTGCTTCCAAGTCATCAACACGAGACTTCCTCACCCTGGGGCGGCCGTGGTGTAGTGGTAATGGCAGTCGACCCCTGATCGGAAGGTTGGAGGTTCGAATCCCGCATCCGCCCACCATGTGTCGTTGTGTCCCTGAGCAAGACACTTAACCCCGAGTTGCTCCCGGTAGGTCTGGATGGCGCCTTGCAAGGAAGGCTACCACTACCGGTGTATGAATGTCTGAATGAATGGGTGGATGGCTGGTACTGTAAAGCACTTTGGGGCTCCTCACAGGGGGCTGGAAAGCGCTATATAAATAAGCTCCATTTATCCTCTCCCTGCGAGATCGCTCTTCCTAGAAAACAAAACCGAGCTGTGACGGTCCACACAGACAAATGGTTTTATGGCATAACTTCACAAACAGGAAGTCTTACCCAAATTACTGTATGTCCTCCTTCTCGGTCTCCTGAAGCTGGTAGACGATTTTTGACAGCTCCTGATCCGACTCCATTTTCCCTATGATACGTTCCTTTTCTGCTTCACTCTGAGCACTCGCCAGCATGGTACAATACTGAACTGTGCGTGTGAAAAACACAAACAATTTCAAAATATTAATTATTATTATTAATAATAATATATCTCCTTCACCGTATTCATCTGAGTGTTCATCTCGTACTTTTCCAAACTGGTCTTCATCTCCTTCCTGCAAACCAGAAAAATGATTACTTTTATAATTTATTTTGAGCACAAACATCTGGATGTTCCAAAGCTTTTGAGGACAAAATTTACAATAACTTTCATCAGTGAAATTCAAAGTCAGGTGAATCTTATTTTCAATGAGGGTCAGTTCGTTGTGCAGAAAGCTGAGAACAAAAAGGAATATACAGGTAGTCCCCAACTTACGAGCGCTCTTACTTACGAGGTTCCGGACTTACGAGCTGGCGAATTTTTTGGAAAAAACGCAAAAAATACCATGTTTTTCTGTGTTTTTTCACCACAGTTCGTTAGCTAAACATGTGGACACACGTTTCCGATCATTTTTATGCACTCATAAGCAGTTTTTCGATGAAAAACAAGTGTTTGTAGTCGCGCTAGCAAAACCGTTCCAACTTACGAGCGAAATTCCGGACTTACGAGACACGTGGCGGCCGTTCCAATTTACGAGATTTCCATGTTATGAGCGCCTCGTTGTAACGGAACTCGCTCGTAAGTCGGGGACTACCTGTAACATCATGAAAAAAAACCTTTACCTCTTCATCAGATTCAAACTGCACATTCACACCATATGTTTCATCAATGCTGTCATCTGTTAATAAATGGAAATGTCTCGTCACATTAACAGGAATAAAAATCTTAAAGAGTAAACATAGCTGCACTATAGATATCTCCTAAATTTTCACAAGTTGGCATGAGTTGTCTAAAACGTTCAAGTGTGAGAGGGCCTTATGACACATTCATTCTGATGTTTAAGATGAATAGATAAATGAATAAGTCATTTAATGGTGATGGATTTTACTCACATGAAGCGTCACCAATAAAGGGAATTGTGCCTGCCATTCTTCAAGCTTAAAGATGCTTTTCCAAACAGGGATTTCCTGTAATAACATTAACCAGACTTGTGGTTATAAATTAGAAAATTAAGAAAAAAACTATTTTAGTTTTACAGTTCGAATTACATTACACATGAGAATAATCACTTATTCATTACATGCCAAGCTCAGTTATTTGTGTGGGTCCGAGTACAAATGCAGCTGCAGCTGCCAGGAAAAAGACAAAGAGAAGATATATGGATGCAGTTAGAGAGGACATGAAGGTAGTTGGAGTGAGGACATGAGGATGCAGAGGACAGAGTGAGGTGGAGGAGGATGACTCGCTGTGGCGACCCCTGAAAAGGGAAAAGCCGAAAGAAGAAGATGCTCACCGTTTCACACAGGGACCCTTTGCACAGCTAACAGAAGCTAGCTAGTAGTTGTTGAGCAGACTGAAATGGGAGGTTTGCTGGTGGCCTGTCTGATCCGTGATCAACAAGCCAAGGGGCAGCAGAACCAAACGTTTGGTTCAGGTTGCTATTATTTTTTTAAGTGTTTGCAGTCTGTGCGACTCACTCGTCACCTGTCAAGTTTTGTATTTAAAAATAAGGGAAATTTTCTGCCGGGTACGCCGAGCCACCCCACTAGGCCAGGGATCTACAACCTTTATGATCAAAAGAGCCATTTCTGCCCCTTTGTTCACTAAATTAAATGTTTCCGGAGCCAACTGGGATTCTCAACTGGTGGCCCACAGACCACTTTAAGTTTGTTAAAGGACAATTTTCTGACCGGTAGTTTTCTGGCCATTGTAAAGCTGAAAATATCTAATGATTTGTTGATATTTTTACATTTTAAGACTAAAAAAGACCAGATTATCATAAAGAAGGAAAAAATAATGTGATCTTTCCCAATTAAAAAATAAAATAATGAACTATGCAGGTCTAGGTAAATTATTTTAATTGTGGAAAAATTAAATATCCTACTTCAAATAAATAAAGTTAACTTGTGTTTTACTCCTTCTATTAGTTCTAGTATTCACACATTTGCAAAGGAAATGACAGGAAAAACTGCTAAAACTAGCCCTTTTTGTTGTTATAAGAACAAATAAAATTCAGTTTAAAGTTAGTTTTGATCAAAGCTTGGAGGAGCCACTGCTGAGGGACCAAAGAGCCACATGTGGCCCCAGAGCCGCAGGTTGCAGCCCCCTGCACTAGCCAACCAAAGTCCAGGACCCCTAACATTTTAAGACAGGTTTACAAGAAATCTAAAATAACTACCTATCAGCCTCTTTCAAACCAGTTATGTGGTCACAATCTGATAAGCCTACCTTTGTGCTTGACGGATTTTTCATGCTGGCGGACATCGTTCCTTCCCCCATGAGACTAAAGTCGCAGTTACAAATCTTAAAAAACGCATAAACTTTAGGAAAATAAATTCGCTGTCCCATTTTTCAACATATTTACACGAAATCTTAACTTTTTTGGCAGGTACGCGTCCTCTCTCGTTACTTCTCGTTACATCCATCTCTGTGTTTTTCCGGGTTTGCTCTCGACCGCGCCAGCAGTAACATCGCGAGAACTGCCACCGAGGCGACTGCAGGTGGCAGTTCTCGCGAGGCTAGTGACAGAGGCACCGGAATGTTTTTTTTTTTTTTTAAATAATATTATAATACGGGAGATTTCCGGGAAAATAATAATTCGGGATCACGACGGGAAAGAGGGGTAAAATACGGTAGTTTCCCGGCCAAAACGGGAGACTTGACAGACTCGTGTATCCTTTTTAGCTTAGCTGCTAAGAAGCAACTGGGGGAAGACACCCCGCGTGCCTCCACCTTTCTTTTCCCTGCGACTTTTAACTTCCACGGCACGCGAGAGCACAATTGCCTCAAACGAAAATTTAAAATTATATTGTGGAATATTGCCACTAGCTAGGTTTATGTTAAATATCATTAGTTGGCTAGCTCTACCGTTAGCTAACACGAGCTGAGACAATACCCATATTTCTGCGAGAAATGCACACCAACATCGCCTGTTAAAAAACATTTTAATACCAACTTCATACATTATGATTAAAAAAACATACTTACTGGTATCTGTTACGATATTTCCCAAGAGAAGAGTGAAACGCGCTCAAAAATGAGGCATGCGCAGTGTGCGTGTGTGGTTCTATTCTGAGCATGCGCGAGATGTCTTCTTATCGCGATATGATACGGGATTTGTTCACACTTATCAAAAACTTACTTTTTCTAAATGAAACGAGCTCAAGTTAACTGAGCTACTGAGATTTTTTGACCACAAATTACAAGTAACTTACTAAAAGTGAGTCTTAATCACTATTTGATGAAAACTGATTTAAGTCAATTTACTATTTTTAATTAAATACCATGTTTCCATTTACAGTGTGGGTAAAGAAAATGGATGGATGATGAATTTTTTTTGCTGAGAGCTTCTTTCCTAAACTGTGTTCACACACTGAAGCTCTAAAGTTGAAAAAATATTTTTCAGATGATTTGGAGGCTTTAATTTAATTATTAATTATGAATTGTGCATTATTAATTATTAATTTAATCAGGCAGGACTCCCCGTGGACTATGATGTTTGCAGATGACGTGATCTGTGGTGAGAACAGGGAACAGGTGGAAGAGAACTTGGAGAGGTGGAGGTATGCACTTGAAAGAAGAGGAATGAAAGTCAGCCGTAGTAAGACAGAGTACATGTGTGTGAATGAGAGGGAGGAGGTGGAACAGTGAGGCTACAAGGAGCAGAGGTCACAAAGGTGCAGGACTTCAAGTACTTGGGGTCCACTGTCCAGGAAAATGGGGAATGTGGTAAAGAGGTGAAGAAGAGAGTCCAGGCAGGATGGAGTGGATGGAGAAAAGTTTCAGGAGTGATTTGTGACAAAAAGCATGTCAGCAAAGGTCAAATAAAAAGTTTACAAGACAGTGGTGAGACCAGCTATGTTGTATGGTCTGGAGACAAAGACATTGACAAAAAGACAGGAGAAAGAACTGGAAGTGTCAGAAATGAAGATGCTGAGGTTCTTCTTAGGAGCGACAAGGATGGATAAGATCAGGAATGAGATCATCAGAGGTACAGCACAAGTTGAATAACTGGGAGAGGACACACTGAGATGGTTTGGACATGTCCAGAGGAGGGACAGTGGTTTGGACATGTCCAGAGGAGGGACAGTGGTGATATTGGTAGAAGGATGTTAGAAATGCAGCTGCCAGGAAAAAGACAAAGAGGAGATATATGGATGCAGTTAGAGAGGACATGGAGGTAGTTGGAGTGAGAACAGAGTGAGATGGAGGAGGATGACTTGCTGTGGTGACCCCTGAAGAGGGAAAAGCCTAAAGAAGAAGAAGATGCATTGTGGTTGCTGGGGGTCGCCCGGGGCTTCTCTCTGCTTCTCCCGGGATGGGGTGCGGTTGTCCTTGGCTGGGGACTCCCGGGGCTCCGGGCTTGTGGGCTGCTGTGTGTCTGTGGCTCCGGTCCTCCCTGTGTTACCATCATGTCCTGTGGGTGCGGGTCTGTGGGTCCTCACATCCATTACTGAACATTCTTATGGAGAAATCTTATAGTGACAAGCTGCTCACACAGGTGTTTAAATTCAGGTGTTTATCAGATACACACTCAGTTGGGTTGTGGTGGCCACTAAATACATCTTGTATCACCATGTACCACATAAAATACTTTCTAATGATGTTATTTGTATCATTATACTGTATATGTTGTTTTGTTGTTGTGGTTTCTGGGTTTTGTCTTTTTCTCTCTCCGCAGGTCTAGAGGCAGACTTCAACAATGTTGATGTGTGTTCTCTTTATACCTCTCTCTCTCCTCTACTCCTATCTCCTTCTTTCTCTTTTAACCCTTCTTTCTCTTTTATACCTTTGTTTCTCTTTTATACCTTTGTTTTCTTCTTTGTCTTTTCATCCCCGTGTCCATTACATCTGAAACAAACCCAAAGCAAATTCTAATAAGTTTTATTCATACAGGTAGTCCTCGACTTACGACGGAGTTCCGTTCCTACGCTGCGTCGTAAAGCGAATTTCGACGTAAGTCGGAACATATAAAAAATAAATAAAATAATAATAATAAATAAATAAATAAAACATGTACAGTACTGTACAGTTACCAAGCACTTAACCTATCCTAACACAGTTTTTAAAGACGAAGGAGCAAGTTGAATTGTCTCCCTCCTACCTAGCAGGCTCCATTCACATAAAGGAAGCTAGCTGGCTAACTACAATAGCTTGCTGTACGTGGCCTACCTCCGTCCGTCCGTCCATCCAATATTTGTTTACGATGTAGAACCGCCGTCAGCTCGGTCCACCTGCCGTGCATCTGCCGTATTCCGTTGTAAAACCGCCGTCAACCTCTGTCCAGAGCGTTTAATCTCCGCCTGTACTGTTCACTGCTTTGCTAATTCTGCCGTGAAGCTCCATCCAGAGCGGGTCTTTCTGTGTTTTTCCGCTGTCAAGCTACTGCTTCTGCCGAACCGGAAGGAACTCTGAACTTGGCTTTCAAAATAAAAAAATTCAAAATAAAAGTACAAAAAAAAAAATGTATTATTTTTTTTTATGGGAGGTGTGTTTGTAACCCCGAAACGTCGTAAGTCGAAGCCATCGTAAGTCGAGGACTACATGTATTTCAAGTGGAGCATTGAGGCCAGCCATAATGCTTTGCTTGGGAAAGTAAATCTGTTGGGAAAGTAAACCTGTTGGGCATCACCTCAACACTCAGACAATATCTCTGAGTGCCACAATGCCGAACAGGACAAGAAAAAAAAAAGCCTAATGAAGAAGAAGATGCATGCTTGAATTTGTTAACATTGGACTCAAAATGAAGTTTAAATTATGTTTGCACTTTGAACACAACTTTAGTTCTAACAGACGTCTGACTGGAGAGAACTGTTATACAATAATTTCAAATCAAACCACCTTCATATCTCAAAGGAGTCATTCTTCAAGGCCATTTTTTCAAAGGCTTTTTGAAAGCCTTCAAAGGATATTAAAAGTAACTGGGTTGAGCTCAGGAGGCTGCTCTTTTCTTCTTCCCCAGTGGCCAGGGTCATCTGAGTCTGTGTCAAAAGAAACTAAAAAGATTGCCTTTTATTTATTTATTTTTTACTGTTGTCATCAAACATTTCTGGTGTGTGATTTTTGAGTTGTAGTTGTTCCAAACTCAAGAAGGTCATGCAGATATCATGCACGTTGGTCTGCACTTTGCTGTGTTGTTTCCCTGAGTGTGAGTCAAAGGTATGTTTGAACGCCAACAAAGCGGAGCTCACCTGAGGGGACTGAGGAGTCAGGATTGGAATTCGATTGTGAAAATGAAGCGGCTGCCCTGCAGACCACACTGAGCCTCTCACCGTTAGAGCACTGCGTCAGGTGGATGACGGTTTGGCTCGGAGTCGGATTTCACTGCTCTTGAAGCTTCAAGGTTCTTTATTTGTCATATGCGCCACATGTGGTGCATGTGGTGGAATGAACTTGTGTACACAGGGTCCCAGTTACATCCAACAAAAGTATAAAATGTAAAAGAAAAACTGTGATAAGATCTAAGATATGAACTAAGAAAAACATCAACTAAAAATACACCAAGTACTAGTAGCATGAAAACATTACATTAAACAGCAGCACAAACATGAGTCTGAGTGAGCAGATGAGCACGAATGAACACAGCAACATGAAACAGATCAGCAGCAACATGAAACAGATCAGCAGCAACATGAAACAGATCAGCAGCAACATGAAACAGATCAGCAGCAACATGAAACAGATCAGCAGCAACATGAAACAGATCAGCAGCAACATGAAACAGATCAGCAGCAACATGAAACAGATCAGCAGCAACATGAATCAGATCAGCAGCAACATGAAACAGATCAGCAGCAACATGAAACAGATCAGCAGCAACATG
Source organism: Garcialebias charrua (assembly GCA_038048925.1). Classification (NCBI taxonomy): domain Eukaryota; kingdom Metazoa; phylum Chordata; class Actinopteri; order Cyprinodontiformes; family Rivulidae; genus Garcialebias; species Garcialebias charrua. The sequence goes on from JBBPBX010011763.1 coordinate 41,952, forward strand.
AAACAGATCAGCAGCAACATGAAACAGATCAGCAGCAACATGAAACAGATCAGCAGCAACATGAATCAGATCAGCAGCAACATGAATCAGATCAGCAGCAACATGAAACAGATCAGCAGCAACATGAAACAGATCAGCAGCAACATGAAACAGATCAGCAGCAACATGAAACAGATCAGCAGCAACATGAAACAGATCAGCAGCAACATGAAACAGATCAGCAGCAACATGAAACAGATCAGCAGCAACATGAAACAGATCAGCAGCAACATGAAACAGATCAGCAGCAACATGAAACAGATCAGCAGCAACATGAAACAGATCAGCAGCAACATGAAACAGATCAGCAGCAACATGAAACAGATCAGCAGCAACATGAAACAGATCAGCAGCAACATGAAACAGATCAGCAGCAACATGAAACAGATCAGCAGCAACATGAAACAGATCAGCAGCAACATGAAACAGATCAGCAGCAACATGAAACAGATCAGCAGCAACATGAAACAGATCAGCAGCAACATGAAACAGATCAGCAGCAACATGAAACAGATCAGCAGCAACATGAAACAGATCAGCAGCAACATGAAACAGATCAGCAGCAACATGATGTGATATTTCACAGTGATTATTCTGGTTATTTATTCATGAGTCTAACAGCCTCAGGGTAGAAGCTGTTCCTCAGTCTAGTGGTTCTACACTTAATGCTCCTCAACCTCCTTCCTGAGGGGAGCGGGGCAAAAAGTGTGTGCTGGGTGAGTGGGGTCCTTCATGATGCAGGTGGCTCTCTTCCTGCATCTGGAGGTGTAAATGTCTGTGATGGTGGGGAGACTGACTCCAACATCTTCTGTGCAGCCTTCACCACTCTCTGCAGAGCTTTTCTTTCTGCAGCTGTGCAGCCTCCATGCCACACGTTGATGCTGGAGCACAGGATGCTCTCCACTGCACACCTGTAGAAGGAGGTGAGGAGTGGACTGAGCTACTCAGACCAGCTCGTCTCAGTCGCCTGAGGAAGTAGATTCAAGATTCAAGAGCTTTTATTAACATTGCACCAGTTGTCACCGATACAGCGTGATTATGTATGCACAGTCATCCTGAGATGGAGAGTGTGTAAAGCTGCTGCTTATTCAGAACACATGACATGTTCTTCAGCGCGGCCTCTCTCATCCGTTTCGGGATGAAGGTCAAAGGTGTGAAAAAAGGAAAGTACCATGAGGGTCACAGCGTTGGTATTAAAAAAAAAAGTATCACATTTTGTCTGCCAAGACACCGCATGACACAGTAAAAACTATACCAATTAGCACATTTAGACAGTTACATGTTGCATGTTGAGACTGAGGCAGGGAGATGAGACATCCAGATAGCGACAGTCTGACCAGCCGGCCTCCGATACGCTCATAGAAAAGTTCTCCGGGGGGTGTAGCAGACAAGACAAGAGAGCAGCTGTTTTTGTCCACAGTAGAGCACATCTCAGGAGAAATTAGATATCCAGCCTTTTTCAAGGCTGTTTCCAAGGGAGTCAGATAAGAATTGACAAATATTTTCATTTCAGGCTCACATTGTAATTTCTGTAGCCTTCAGTCTGTAAGGGCGACTCTGTTCCAAGTGATCCAATTTGGGACTTTTTCCACTGATCCAAGCTCTGACCTCAGATGTTGACCACAGCGTGCAGAGTCCCAGTCCGAGGGTGATCTGTTCACCCTCTGGATAAGCTCGCAAACAGCTGATTTCTCGAGGTCACCGCGCAGACCAGACGTCGGGTGCTCCAGGCATTAAGTCCTGCTGAAGTCTCCCTCTTTTGCGATAGACCAGTGCTCCACAAACGCCAAAAAGCAAAGCGCTGCCATCATAATCCAATATAATCCAGATTCTTCACCTCCACAGAGCACAGCACAGAGAGCGAGACGCACACCATCCACACCCACAGGAATCCATGGCGTATCCTCTTACACTCTGTGAGGGTGGACCGGCTCCCCTTTGCCATTCTTCTGTAGAAATCTTGTTCGTAGAATCGAATGCCCAAACCTCCAATCCATCTTAATTTGAGTTCGAGGTGCTAAGCTGAGGAGCTGCAGGCAGCAGGGGCAGCAGGGGGGTGGGGAAGGACGGGAGAGGGAAGGACTAGCGATTGCCTCCGTCGAGAGCCAAGGTTGATAGTAGAGTCTCTGATGAGCTTTCTTATCAAACTGGTGGTGTTGTTGCCCCAGCTGAGGTTGTTGTTCAGGTGCACACCAAGTACTTGTAGCTGGAGACCACTTCCACTGCAGATTCTCCTATGTCGGGGGGTAGGTGTGTTTGTTTCGTCTGAAGTCCTTGACCATGAGCCCAAAAATGAGCTTCATTACATCTGAGCTTTTCTGTTACTTTGAGAAGAATAATCAAACAACACAGGGCAGGTTGTAATGCAGTGTTGTTATTATTTTACATACAAACCGGATTCCAAAAAAGTTGGGACACTAAACAAATTGTGAATAAAAACTGAATGCAATGATGTAGAGGTGCCAACATCTAATATTTTATTCAGAATAGAACACAGATCACAGATCAAAAGTTTAAACTGAGAGAATTTTAAGGGAAAAATATGTTGTTTCAAAATTTCATGGCATCAACAAATCCCAAAAGAGTTGGGACAAGTCCATTTTTACCACTGTGTGGCATCCCCCTTCTTCTTACAACACTCAACAGACGTCAGGGGACAGAGGAGACCAGTTTCTCAAGTTTAGAAATAGGAATGCTCTCCCATTCATGTCTAATACAGGCCTCTAACTGTTCAATCGTCTTGGGCCTTCTTTGTCACACCTTCCTCTTTATGATGCGCCAAATGTTCTCTATAGGTGAAAGATCTGGACTGCAGGCTGGACATTTCAGTACCCGGATCCTTCTCCTACGTAGCCATGATGTTGTGATTGCTGCAGAATGTGGTCTGGCATTATCTTGTTGAAAAATGCAGGGTCTTCCCTGAAAGAGATGACGTCTAGATGGAGCATATGTTGTTCTAGAACCTGAACATAGTTCTCTGCATTAATGGTGCCTTTCCAGACATGCAAGCTGCCCATGCCACAAGCGCTCATGCAACCCCATACCATCAGTGATGCAGGCTTCTGAACGGAGCGTTGATAACAACTTGGGCTATCCTTGTCCTCTCTGGTCCAGATGACATGGCGTCCCAGTGTTCCATAAAGAACTTCAAATCGTGACTCATCTGATCACAGAACAGTCTTCCATTTGGCCACACTCCATTTTAAATGACTCCTGACCCAGTGCAAACGTCTGAGCTTGTGGAGCTTGCTTAGAAATGGCTTCCTCTTTGCACTGTAGAGTTTCAGCTGCAACGGCGGATGGCACGGTGGATTGTGTTCACTGACGATGCTTTCTGGAAGTATTCCTGAGCCCATTCTGTTATTTCCTTGACAGTGGCATTCCTGTTTGAGGTGCAGTGACGTTTAAGGGCCTGGAGATCACGAGCAGAGTTTTACGGCCTTGACCCTTATGCACAGCGATTGTTCCAGATTCTCTGAATCTTTTGACGATGTTATGCATGGTTGATGATGATAACTTAAAAGTCTTTGCTATTTTATGCTGGGTAACACAATTCTGGTATTGTTGCACTGTCTTTCTGCGCAACAATGGTGGAATTGGTTCTTACCATCTTGGCTTCTGAGAGACACTGACACTTTGAGCTCTTTTTATACCCAATCATGTTGTCAATGTCAATTGACCTTATTAGTGTTAATTGGTCTTCCAGCATGTTTGTTATATGCTCAATTTCCTTTTTCCAGCCACTTATTGCTACTTATCCCAACTTTTTTGGGATTTGTTGACACTGTGAAATTTTGAATCAACATATTTTTCCTTTAAAATGTTACATTTACTCAGATTAAACTTTTGATCTGTCATCTATGTTCTATTACAAATAAAATATTGACCTTTGACATCTCCACATCATTGCATTCAGTTTTTATTCACAATTTGTTTAGTGTCCCAACTTTTTTGGAATCCAGTTTGTACGTACGAGTATTAAACAGCTCAATTACAAACTTAGGTCAAGTGTACCGGTAATACACAACGAGGATAATGAACTTATTAATGACAGGGTACAGAACACATCAGCTGTCACTGGGAGGGTTAAGAGATGGGCTTTGTTAGCTTTGTGAGCTGACACACACACACACACGCACGCACACACACGCACATGCACACACACACCAGCCTCCAGCTTCTCTCACAGTTGTCAGCCTCAGTTCCTCCTTGCCTCCTTTGCAACGACTACACGAAGAAGTCGTTGAAGAAGAACTGAACGAGGGAGAAAAGTACCCACTGCAGTATCCATCACGTCGTGATGTCCAAGTTTTTGTTGTGAAGGTTTCACTTCGGTGAGATGAGGGACAGTCCCCAGCTCTGGAAGACAAGTGTAGAGAAAGCGGGCCACCAACCAACTGAATGCATAAAAGATTCATTTTTAGCATCTTTATTTGATTAAAACACATTTGTTGTAAGAAACAGTCAAAGAACAAGACGCAAGATAAATATAAGTATAAAATAATTGCATAACATCAATGTTTCAGCTGTGTGGTTTGTTCAGCTGTGCAGTATGTGTGTATTGATCAGAAACTGGTCCGGATGACATGATTTAATTTTTTTTGTTATCTACCTGGATGGTTGAGCCTACAAACCTTCTTCTTTTGCACTGATATATGTTTTCACTTTGTTCTGGTAAAACTTTAAACCACAAGATTTAGAAGTAGTGAAATAATTTGTCATGTTTACTGAAGTTTAAACACTTCTGATTTTGTTTTAAACATTCTTTTCCCTGTTGGAAGTCATTCAGCCATTTTTATAGACTTTACTCTCCGTTGATTCAAACCAAATTAATATTTTTATTCATTTAACTCAGCTCTGTTTATTTACAGGTGTGGAAATGGGCAGGAAAAAGCACTGTATGTTGCCTAACCTTGAGGACAAACTACCGTAATTGCCGGACTATTAAGCTCACCTGAATATAAGACGCACAGAGTAAAAAAAAAAAAAAAGAGAGTTTTTGTACATATGTAGACTGCACTTTTCTATAAGCCGCAGGTGTCCACGTTGTAACTTGAGATATTTACACAGAAGTAAAAAAATAAAAATTAATTAAAGACTATAGCCTGGCAGCGCACAGCTACTGAGAGATGTGCAGCTCTTGTTTTACCTTTTTTTTTTATTAAAAAATCTATAAACTATGCAGACAGTTCTTAATATAAAGAAATAAAGCATCAAGTTAAAGTATGCTTTACTCCTTGTACTCCAGTGTTCACATATTTCCAAAAGAAATGACAGGAAAACAGTAAAAAGTCGTCCTTTTTGTTGTTTGTATAACCAATAAAATTCAGTTTTATGTCAGTTTTGATCAAAGCTTGAAAGAGCCGCTGCAGAAGGACCAACGCATGCAGATGTACCAAAGAGCCACATGTGGCTCCAGAACCGCAGGTTGCAGACCCCTGAACTAGGCTAACAAGAACAGATTAATCACTAAAAGAACAATGCTAAACAGCTAACCAAAATAATTAACAATGAACATAAATGTTTACCCATAATCCTTCCCTGAGGCCATGTGACCAATAAACCACAGCAGAATGATACAACATGTATCAGATTTTTTAAACTTTTATTTATACAGATAGTTTCATTGAGTCATGAGGACCCACCCCCCAAAAGAGACGTGCATTGAACATCTATGTGGGTGCCCGAGTGTGACGAGGCTAAATGTTTTGGCGGCATGTTAGCCCATCAAAAAATAATAATAAAAAAAATCCACAAATTAGCTGCAGCAATACATACCGGTAAGTCGCAGTGCTCAAAGTGTGTGAAAAAAGTAGCGGCTTATAGACTGGAAATTACGGTATTTACCTTTAAAGGTGCTATGTGTAACTTTCTGTAGAGTGCAGAACTTAGAAAAATTTTCCAACAGGCAAAGCATTCTGATCCCTCCCCCTCAGAGCCATATATGGCTCTGAGGGGGAGGCTCTGCTGAAATTCAAATTCAAGCTCTGTTTTTATAGATGCTTTTCACTGACGTCATATCCGGTGTTTTTTTTTTCGGTAGTCGCCATCTTGTAGGATAGCATTTAGCATTTAGCTACGAGCGAGTATGGACGAACAACTACGACCACGTAAAAAAACATCGAAAAAGCCGCCGACCGACGCAAACGGAGATTACCGGGACACGGAGCGGTACCAGGACACACTGGATGCGAAAGCAAGACAAAGGTATCTGGATAAAATTGGCTGTAATGAGGGCAAAAGACCCTTATGAGCTGCCGAAGTCTGTCTGGACCGAGTGTCACTACAACTGTCCAGATTAAAACCAGTGTCACTACAACAGATTAAAAGCAGTGTCACTAAAACTGTCAAACTGTCCAGATTAAAACCAGTGTCACTAAAACTGTCAAACTGTCCAGATTAAAACCAGTGTCACTACAACTGTAGTTGTTTTAGCCATAGTTTACAATGCAAAACACATTTCTAAACACAAGTCTGCAGATTTGTTGTTATTTTTGTCAAAGTTATTTGCCCATTACTTAATGGAAAAATATAACCGTATGAAATTATAGTAAGCTTACAAAGTCAAGGTTATCGCTACTAATTTCAAAACACTATCAAATGCTGACAGGTAAATACTCTTTAATTTTTGTGATAGTAAGATGACACAATAAAAATCCAAATTAACCATCTGGAGTCATCTTTTTCTAACTACATTAATTATATGCTGCAGACTGACTTCAGGTGTGGTACAGATCAATGTGTCTTCTAAAATAAGTCTTTTCCAGGTCAATGGTTTATAAAAATCATGTTTTATTTAAGTCCATCAGTTTCACAGTTCATGTACATTGTTCTCAGTTTCTTATCAACATCATACGACACAGTTCAGCTGCACATTCACAGAATGGTTCCACTAAAGTGAAGACTGACATGAGTGTTACAAAACTAGGGAGTCCTGTGTAATATTTAACCTTCTCTATGTTATGTTCATAGGACTGTGATGTAATTGTTGCAGCAGCTAAAGAGTCTTCCAAGTTTTTAATTCTGGTCAACATTTGCTGAAACTCTACTCTCTTCTGGTTTCCTAGTTGCAGTTCTGAACTGGCACCATCACCACTGGTTTCCTCATCAGCAACTCCATCCTATGGTGGTGTGTGGTGAAGCTGGAGGTGGTGTGGGAATTGGAGTCTGTTCCAGTAACGCCGCTGCGATGGCTTCACACTGCTTCTTCTTCTGTCACCTGCCCTGTGCACGAGCATACTGTGAACAGATGAACATAATCAGATTTGTTGGAGGAGAAAAAAAAACAAATAAAATCTCAAATTTGATGTAATTACTTTCAGTCTGAGTCAATGTACAACACACACATCGTAAAGAAAAAACGAAGCACAACTAAACAACTGTAATATAACTTTGATATGTGATCAACTGCTTTTGCACTTTAAAACTTCTACTTCATAAAACATTGTGTGTGAATGTGTGTCTTATTAAATGATGCAAGAAATCTGCAAAGCGTCTTTGAGGGCCTCAAAAAGAAAGACTAATGCAATATTATTTCTTATTATTATTATTATTATTATTATTATCATAAACAAAAATAACAGGCTTGTATGAGATATGGACGTATGGTTAAATCGCATTAGGTGAGCACAGACTTTTTGTGCTTTTTCTATGTAACAAGAAGTACTTGTTAATAAACCATAACTTCACTTTAATTTCAAATGAAACACTGTTAACAGTATCTTTAACTTAACCACAGAGGGTCATAATTATACAAAATATGACTTGGCTTGTTATACAAGACAACATCATATAGCCACCTGTTTGATGCATTTTCTCTGGCTGAATGTGCAGACATGTCATGACCCAGGTTGAGAGAAGGAGCCCAGTCAGGATTTGTCTGGTCAAAAAGGCCAGCAGGTTTACCTGGAAAATACAGAAAAAAGAAAAATTCACAACCTGCCCTGACTTTCTGTTGTGCATAATCTGATGGTCTATGCACATTTACATGGGTTGATTACTCAGCGTTCAGCTAACTTTGACTGCTCATTTACATTTGACCATTTCTCTGTGTTTTTAACAACACTCACCATTTTTGAAGTGCTCTGAACATACTCTTGAATATTTGGATGGGCTGAAATCCCTGCGGTAGTCAGTGAAAAGCATCTCGCCAGCCACAAGTCACGTCACTTTGCTGAGAGTTCTTCTGTTGCTTCTCCTTGGTGTTGTAAGACCTTCGGAATTTAAAAAAAAGGGCCGCTTCACATCACCGCAACCATCACGGTTGTTGCAGCGAACGACAACGCAACCTTGGACCATGATTGCTACAAAACTACTAGTAATCCAACAACAAAGAAACGAAACGGCGCGTCTACACACACTGAACACTCGGCTACTTCCGCCAACAAAATGGCGATTCGGTCACGTGATCTACAGGTCGCTACGTCATGTGAAAAGCATCTATAGGCTGGTTACAAACTCTGTTTTTATTGGCTGGTTAAGGACGGGTCACTCTGTGTTTAGTGTTTTTATAAATGCTGATAGAGAAGCAAGGGGACTATAGTTTTTTTCAGAGATTACTTTGTCTAACATCAGTCTGTCAGTAGATAGTGACAGAGTGAAGAAATATGTTAAAAATATATTGTTAGAAAAGTTACAGACTGCATTACAAAGTTACATAGTGAAGCTTTAAGAGAATGTGCAAAGTCAGTTCTAATACATATATTGGATTTGATCGTGTTGGATTTATGTGTTGTAAATTTAATAAAAATGTATCAGAAATGGCGTTAAAAAACAAATTTAGGCATCTTGTCGTTGAGTTTTAGATAATGCAGAGTAACTGTAATGAATAAATCTTTCTGCATGGGTTTTCTGTGATGCCATCTTATCTCATAGTGTGCAGGTGTCAAGTTGGTGTAGTTTTTCTCAGACAAACACAAACAGTATCACACAGATGAAAGACAAGAAAGCCGACGATTACACGGCACATCAAATGTCTGCATCAATCCCACTCACTCCCACCTCCTTCGCTCTCTCTCTCACAAGTCTTTGAGAACGTGCCAACAGTTTCCACTGTCTCGATGGGTCTTCTCCCTGTCTGGACAGAAACTCTACTTCATCTCAAACTTCATCCAGACAACAGCTAAACTGTGTTTTCTGTCACACAAAGCCTAATAGAAGACAGGAAAGCAAATGATTTGTTGTCGTTGTGGGTGATGGTACATGTTCAGCCTCTGGTTGGTGGGCTATACTTGAATGAAACCACTAATAAGCAGGCACATGCTCACCCTTCACCTAAAAGTTAGAGCATTAGTCGTTTTAATGCAACAATGAATGAGTGAGCCTTTGAGCAGCGGTGAGGCACGTGTGTTTGCATGGATGCACAGGTGTGCTGTGGTTTTACCCAAAGTGTGCTTGTAGTTCAGCCGGCTGGCAGGTCCTTGACACTCGGCCAAATCCAGACAAACACATCTCCAGTTTGTGTTTGTGTGAGCTTCCATGTGAAACCCTCCTCTGCACTGTTCCCAACAGGCTTCATATCTGCAGCTGCTCTGATACCAGTACCAGGCTTTGATGGTGCACCTTCTCTATGTTTTAATCAGTGAGGCTAAAAATCTGCAGAGAGCGCTGACAGGAATAACAGCCTGTGTTCCTTAAAAGTATTAACGAGTCCGGGGGAGAACACATGAAGATTTTGATGAGAAGCAACTTTCTGTAACTCAGCTGTTGACTGAATACAATTTAAAATTACAAATGCAGGAAATGTGCCTTTCTACAAGTTTTTAAACCCTCAAGTTTATTTGCATTTTTTAATGTGAGTTTAAAACAAATATATAATTGTCCCTAGGTGAGAGTTAGAGAGTGAGTGGTTGTTTGTCTCGTTTGTCTCTATGTGTCCCTGTGATGGACTGGAGACGAGTCCAGGATGTCCCCCCTCTTGCACAGTGACCCCTGTGACCCGAAAAGAAAGAAGCGGGTAAAGATAATGGATGGATGGATGTGTATAGTCTTGATTATTTTTTAAGTTTTACATTAAATGCATTTTTAGGTCATTTATATGAAAATATAATCTTTCAGACAGAAGAAAAACAAACAAAGGAGCTGAGTCTTATTAAAATACGACAGTAAACTACATTTTAAGTTACACAAAAACAAATGTATTTGTTTTTATCCTGATGCATGCTCAATAATCCAGGTAGAAAATAAGTCTGGTCCTATGGACATTCAGGAAACAAAACAAAACAAAAAAATTTAGAAACGTTTCGTCTTTCGTCTGAAAGACTTCTTCAGTCTGAGGTGCTGTATTCAGCTCAGTCTTGTAAATAACCAAATTTATTTATAAGACTGAGCTGAATACAGCACCTCAGACTGAGGAAGTCTTTCAGACGAAAGACGAAACGTTTCTAATTTTTTTGTTTTGTTTTGTTTCCTGAATGTCCAGAGGACCAGACTTAACTTTTTTAGATTTTTGTTTTTATCCACAAAACTAAACATTGTACTTTGTCTCTCAAATTTTCTTTATTTTGTTGACCTTTTTTTGGTCAGTTTGTCTGTTGCTGGTTGCATGAGTTGGCTTGATAAAATAACAGCCAGTTGAAATACAGGTAGTCCTCGGCTTACGACGGAGATCCGTTCCTACGCTGCGTCGTAAATCAAATTTCGACGTAAGCTGGAACATATGTAAATACTTCACCTTATACGTACAGTACTGTATTTTACCAAGCACTTAGCCTATCCTAACACAGTACCCTACATAATTATCAAAACACACATACATTTGGGAGCCATAATGAAGGGCAAAAAGAGTTAATAACCTACTGGTATGCTGGTGAAGCCGTTCCTCCATCCCTCCTCTGTATTCTCCATTGCGTTTACGTCGTAAAACCGCCGTCCATCCTCTGTACATCTTCGTTTACGACGTAAAACTGCGTTCACAGTACACACATCAGTAAGTTGTACTATGTATACAGTTTTGTTTTGTTTTTTTGAATGTCCAGAGGACCAGACTTAGCTTTTTTAGAGAGTACAGGGCAGCTGTAGCCTACGCAGCTAGTAAAACCGGAAACTGCGTAACTCGGCTTTTCAAAATAAAAATTTCAAACTATATACTGTATATATATTAGGGATGTACATCTCTGTGTGACAGACGATTCGATTCACATCTAGATACAAAGGTTACGATTCGATTCAAAAACGATTTATTTTAAAAAGGGAACAATTCGATTCGATGTAGTGTAAAAGCGATTCGGTTCGATTCGGTTCGATTCGATTAAACTTCAAATAATTCTACGTTTTAACATTTGTTGATGTACCGGTAGACAAATATTTCATTATGAAAGAAAAAGGACCATTTCTATCAATGTGACATTCTTAGAGCATTTTTAAATTTGTAAAAGTCCACATATATCATATCTAAAAGGGTGCTGTAAAGCACTGGTAAAAATAAAGTAAAAAGCCAAACAAAATAATCACATGTTAAATGTGTTTATTTTTAAACATGGACCTAAAAAGACCAGCTAAAAGAAAATTTCCTACAGAAAATACAGAAAAAATATAAAAGGCACAAATGGTTACAGCAGCATGTAATAAAATAAAAATCACTAGGAAAAAAAACCCAGGAATAAGCTAAGCACAAAGCTCCTGAGTCCTGTGCAATAACCTGTTGTGCAATAACCTGTCACACAACCTGTAGTTTGGTAGTTATGTGCAATATAGATCATGTGCATTTTAGCTTATATTTCATTACTACCTTGAAATAGTTATTCACACAAATTCATCTTGCTTCACCGTTAAAATTCTACCATGTTGTTTACTATTTTTCTCTTCAGAAACTTTGTAAATTTCTCTTGCATTTGTTGTTGGATGTAACTGGGACCCTGTGTACATAATCTCGTTTTCAACACATGTACTACATGCGGTGCAAATGACAATAAATTCTCTCTGACTCTGACTCTGAAATATTATAATTACTGTTTCACTTTTTGGTAGTTTATTTTGTACCCTTATTGCATGCTTTAGTAATTCCTGTTTGCTTGTTGTTTGTTTTTTAGCAAGTCAAAATCGTTTTTTCTCATCCTGAGCATTTCATTGTACTAAGTTAACCCTGTGTTAACCTGCATATGACAAATAAACACTTGAACTTGAACTTAATAATACAAAACATAATGCAAGAACAGTACGCCTAACAACAGCAGCACGAACATGAGTTTGTGTGAGCAGGTGGGCACGGATTAATATAAAAACATGCTCTCTGTACCTCTTGACTTCTTCACTGGCCTGGTCCCTCACAGATCTAGCTGCCATCCTCACTTCAAAGTCTTCTCCCAACAGCTCGTCCAGCGCTGACATTTTCTTCTTTTTACAAGGTGGTTCATCATCTGAAATAGAAAACAAGCACCATATATTACTGGCTATGTTAGCCATGAAGTTTTTTTTTTTTACTGACTTTACCATTTTATGTAAAAATCTTCATCTGATGTTCAGAATTTATTTATGTAGGGACTCGTGTACATGTGTAAAAGATATATCATTATCATCATGATGATTATTTAACTCTTTCTGTGCATGCAGATTCTCTCATTATAGTGAATGTGTTTTATGCTGATACAATGACTGCAGCACAAGTTTAAGACAAAGTCAGCTCATTCTTGATCACAAGTTATAAAACACAAACCTTTATGCTCATCTTGGGTCTGGGGTGTATCATTGCAGACGTCCAGATCTCCATTTGTAGGTTCAGTCTGACATGGATCAGTCTGTGCTGGACCTCTCTGAACTTAATCCCCCATTACCTAGAAATAAAACATGACATTACATTTAGTGTACAGTATGGTTAAATGCAGTGTAAACAATCAAAAAACAGTAGGCAGAATAAATCTAGTGACAGCAACAAAACACAGCAGACTGTAACTGAATGCACTGTAAGATGTATTTTGACAGTGTGTTGGGGGATTTACCTTGTGATGCAGGGATGTTGCTTCGGCTGATAGGCTTGTGAATGTCTTCTCTGCGTCATGGCTACTGAGCAGGGACTTAAAACGGGGGTCCAGAGCTGCTGCAGTGTGGAAGAGATCTTCAAGGACTGTAGCTCGTAAACTATCACCGAGTTGCCCGTAAAATTGAGTGATGACGTTACCCGTCGCTTTCTGTGTGGCAGCTACATGCTCCTGCTTGTTGTTATGAGGCTTGAGAAGTTTGCAGTACTCCTCTCTGTGTTTCCTCGTTGCATGTTGGTCGAGGTTTGTCGTGCTACCAGTGTACTTCAGAGGTGCTCTGCATAGCTTACAAATAGCGTGGCTTTTGTCGAGTTTTCCGTCCTTTTAGTAAAACCCGAAAACGTTCCACACTTTAGATTTT
>JBBPBX010011764.1:25169-42851 GCA_038048925.1 Garcialebias charrua
TATGTACTTATCTCTTACACACATGCAGAAAGCAAAGGTCAGCACAGGGAGCCTTGCGATGGCAGCTGAGCAGGCTTCATTTCAATCACCCGTAACTCAACAACCCCTCCTGTTCCCCACTTCCCCTCTTGCCTTCCTCCTCCTGTTCCCTCAGGATGTTCGCTCATAAAGACCACATCAATTAGTGATCGGCGTGCTCACGCACCGGTCGCCCGCTGGTGCATCAGCATCAGTGTATGGGGTCAAAAACAACCAGCGTGTGCTTTCATGGAACATGATGTGAGAGCTTTCCCGCATATCTGCTCATGCCAAAACATCAATTTAAGCTTAAGGAAGTAGCCCCAGCGTGTGTGTGTGTGTGTTTGTGTGTGGCTGCAAACCTCATCGTGGCGGCGTCGGACATGTGAGTCATCGTAGCTAAGGCTCATGGAAAATTCACAGTGTGAATAAGGGCTTATGGGCTTTGTGGTTAGGCCAAACAAGGGCTATGTTGTCATTTTCAAGCTAATCGTGACAGAAAACAATAGGTTGTAGCTTTCCGAAGTCAAAATGACACCAGAACATTTTCAGGCAATGCTCTTGATGATCATTCGCCTAAAAGTTCACAGAACTTGCTTCCATTGAAATGCTTTCTTTATAGGCTCATGAAATTTTAACATTTTAACTTTAACTTTAGGTGGCCGAGATAGAGGCATGGCAGCCGACTCGGGACCCGAAAGTTCCATGTTCGATCCCCAGTCATTGCAAATCTCATGGTGTCTCTGAGCAGCATATCTTATCCCCATTTGCTCCCCAGCCGCCTTCAGTAGCTGTCCATTGCACCACCTGAGTGAATCCCAGGTGTGATGGGTTAAATGCAGAGAGCCAATTTTGCCATTGTATGGGAACATACAATGATGACGACACATAACACTTTATTATTAATATTATGTGATGGACTTGCAACCTGTCCAGGTTGTCCCCCGCCTCTCATACAGTGACATGGGCACCAGTGACCCTCGCGACTCAAAAAGGAAGAAGCGCGTAAAGATCATGAAGGAATCAGTGTTAAGCTCCAGGCGGCACAGTGGTGCAGTTGGTAGATCCTCCGCCTCTCGGCGAGCAGCTCGCCAGTTCAAATCCCGGCTGGGGGGCCTTTCTGGGTGGAGTCTGCATGTTCTCTCAGTGCATGCGTAGATTTTCTTCAGGTACTCCTATTTCCTCCCACAGACCAAAAACATGCATGTTAGACTGATTGGTAATTCTAAATTGTCTCTAGGTGTGAGTGAGAGAGTGAGTGAATGGTTGTTTGTCTTGTCACTGTGATGGACTGGACATGTCCAGCCCCCGCCTCTCACACAATCACTGCTCGACATGGGTACCAGTGACCCCCGTGACCCAAAAGGAAGAAGTGGGTAAAGATAATGGATGGATGTTAAACACCTTTTATAGTAATTAAATAAAATAAATAAATAAATAAAAAAATATATATACTGTATAAATTAACGTCTCTGTTGTTGTTCTCTGCGAGACCATCGGCGGCCATTTCTGTTGTAAGTAAGTTTTATTTATATAGTACATTTCACAGACATGAGAGTCACAAAGTGCTTCACAAAAGGAAAATAAAATCATAAAATCACAGAAAATAAAATCATAAAATCACAGAGATACTATACAAAAGGTAAAACATAACCAGCTCTAAAAACAATGTACAAAGCTAACCAAACGCCTGTCTGAAGAGATGAGTCTTAAGACTGTTTTTAAATGCAGCTGTTGACTCGGAGCAGCGTATTGTTATAGGGAGAGCGTTCCAGAGCCTCGGAGCCACCACTTGAAATGCTCTATATCCCACGAGTTTTAAAATGAGTTCTGGGAACTGTCAGCAGTAGCTTATTGGAAGACCTCAGAGTTCTAGGTGGACAAAGAGGCTTCAAAAGGTCCAATAAATATTTGTTGTCATGGCGCCCACTTTGACTGACACTACTATCACGTAACTATCCAAAAATTCTCAGTCAGGTTATCTAGACATTTTCTGTTTTTTTTTTATAAAGACATATATTATTATATTTTTATAGAGAAACTGTTTACTGGAACTCCTCAGATTGATGAAGCCCTCCGGATAGAGGGTGACCCTTCTTTATATAAAAAAGAAAATGTCCAGATGACCTCACTGAGAATTATTGGATTTGATACCTGGATGACTGAGCATGAACTTTATCACATAACTAATTCCCTTACAAGTTAATAAGAAAATGTATTAATGGAGAAAAGCATGTATTTTCAATTCAATTCAGTTTATTTATATAGCACCAAATCACAACATAGTTGTGTCAGGGCACTTTAAAGGAACATTCACATACATAGAAAAGCCAATTAGTAACACTCTCTATCTAAGGAAGCAGCAGACACGTTGACTCTTCACTTCATCACATTATCCTATCCTGAGCAAGCACGAAGGCAACAGTGGAAAGGAAAAACTCCCTCATAACAGGAAGATGCCTCCAGCAGAACCAGGCTCAGGACAAGCAGCCATCCGCTTTGACCGGCTGGTTTGAGAGGACAGGAAGGAGAGACAAACTAACACAGAATGGTAGGTCCAGGTAGATGCAGGTGTACCTGAAAGACAAAAACACAAGTTAGGATAGAAAAAATAATTACAAATACAAAACTGGTTGAGCAGAGTACAGTAAGTAAAGACAGTAGCAGAGTGAAGAAATGTGCTCAGTTTGTCCTCCAGCAGTCTAAACTCATAGCAGCATAACTAAAGCTCCCAGTATACTCCCGCGTACGTCCATACGCAGAGATACGCACGAAAGTACGCAGAGGTACAAGCGTACCCCCGCAGGGCATGTACGCGCAAAGCTCCATTTTTACGACCGCGTACGCAAACGCGGTGTCGCACAATAAACTGCCCGGCGCCGGACTGTTTTGTATGTGAAACAAATGTATTAAATTCCTCCTTCTTCATCCTTGATCTGGCCTTTTCTTTTGTTTTTTTGCCAAAAGTCAAGTGATCGCTTCCTCCTCCGTTGACTCCATGACTGAAATGATGAGAAATGAATGAATTTGTCACGAGCGAATTAAACTCAGGTCCAACGTGGCTGCGGGAGGTTCTGCAGATTTCCTGGTGTGCTGGTCTGATGTGTGGGCTGCAGGACCAGCGCTCCCTGTTTTTTTTTTTTAGAACTTTTTATTAACATATAAACACAGAACACAGCTGCGGCTGCAGCTGCCAGCTCTCGCCCTTTTTTTTTCTCCGACCTGTCAATCAATTCAGTAGGTGTGTCAGCAAATGACCATCAGCGACCTCAATTTGTCCCGTAGGTAAACGCTCCTTGTCTGTGGAGCTGCGCTGCAGCTGCTCAGGGTGGATACTCGAGTATGATGTCTGAACCCTCTGCATACAGTACACGCGTACGTACGCGTGAACGGGCGTACAGTACGTGGGAGTATACTAGGGGTTGAACGAGTACATAATTTAAAAACTCGATATTAACATAATAATACTAGAGTAGTGCTAAAGTAGTTGATGATGTCATAGGATCTCAAGATGCAAAAAATAATTAACTAATTAAAACCGCATAATATATATATATAAATTATTATTTACAAAAAAAGACCAACAAAACATTGGGAACATATATTATGCTCCTACCATTTATCTTACAGCAAATAAATTACAAGAAAACCAAAACTGTTAGTTATTATTATTAAGCTGCAAAAATGAAAGAAAGAAAAAGTGCAGCACGTCAAAAACGAAACTAAAAACAGTGGGGCGGTTGACCACCCCGCACCACCGCCTGTGGTGCTGCGCATTAGCTTTAGTTTTAGAGATTAATATGTTAATAGGTTTTTATAGGTTTAGAGATTAATATTTTTTGCCTTTTATTTATGAAATAAATAAAAGGTCAGAGGAAGCTGGTTCTGGTTTGGTCATTGGATCCGGTGTTGCACCATATTCTGTGACCTGCAACAGTTCATGCAACACCGCCCCCTATGGTCACAATATACGGTGGTCACAGAATATGGTGTAACACCGGTTCGCAACGCGCTCCAAACAGGAAGTTGATTCATTTTCTGTTCTGTAACTGCAACGTGATGACGTCACCATGACTACTCGACTAGAAATTAAAAAACTCGATACGGTGGTCACAGAATATGGTGTAACACCGGTTCGCAACGCGCTCCAAACAGGAAGTTGATTCATTTTCTGTTCTGTAACTGCGACGTGATGACGTCACCACGACTACTCGACTAGAAATTAAAAAACTCGATAGAGGTCCAAGTAATCGATCTGTCGATTACTCGAGTAGTCTATTAAAGCCCTAGAGTATACTGGGGGCTTAAGGGACAGCTCAGGAAACCCAAGCTGACCCTATCTATAGGATTTATCAAAAAGGGAAGTCTTCAAACTGGACAATGTGTCAGCCTCATGGACAGAAACTGGAAGTTGGTTCCACAAGAGAGGAGCCTGATAACTGGAAGATCTTCCTCCCATTCTGCTTTTAGAAACTCTATGAACCACAAGTAAACCTGCAGTCTGAGAGTGAAATGATGTATGTAGAGGTTAGTGGTGGTTTTATTTCTCTCAAAGTCTAAAGTCCTCTCTTCTGCTCATCAAAGGACTTATGGGAGATTTGAGCCACTTGAAATCACTGCTGCAAACGCCTGTCATAATCCCTCAACAAGTGCCGAACGCCTGCATCGTTAGCTGACATTTATCAGCTCAGCCTCTCGTTTTTATCAGTCACTTGAACGTCTGTTGCCGTGGAGACTCGAGAGAAAAATAGACCTGAAACAAAGCAGTCAATCTGTGTTGCAGCACATGCAAACATGTGTCAAAGCACATTTTAACACCTTGTTCCTTCTCCTCTGAACATCCATGATCAAATAACACGTTTTAAATCAGCACATCACTTTAGGTCACATTCTACCCCCTCCCTCAAAGTTTTATGAATCTTTTTTATTTATTTATTGCAACTCAGCATCTCTTCATAAAACATAAAAAAGAGTCAGCTTGTTCTTTTTTTAAAAATGTTTCTTCCAACTGTACCTCCTTTTTCTCGCTTCTCAGCGATGCACCTTGTATGGTGACCTAAACACCATGGACGTGACGACCCGGGTGCTCTCACAAGAGGAAGTGAAAACAAAAAGGGACACTGGAAGAAAAGAGACTTACCAAGAAATGTTCTAATGTGTTTATTTTAAAAATCCTAATTGTCTTGGAGTGAACAGACTTGGGCATGGTGCTGAATCATTTGCCTCTCTGCGTGCGTCAGCAACATCGATGAGGAGTTATCAATACAGAGAGGAAGCTGGCCTTTTAGAATAAATTCACTTTTAGGGACAAGTGGTTCAGCGTCATGCTTTTATTGTTTAGGATGATTTTAACATTTTACTCATTTAGTTGAATAGCAATAAAAAATGGAAAACAGAGATTTAGGCTCTGGTTTAATCTGAATGTTCAGTTTTAGTAATCTAGTAAAGCTATATAAATTATGTTAGATATATTTTTATGAATATATTCCACTATTATTTTTGTTTGGTTTAGTTTTGATCAAACAGACAATAAAATAAAGAGGGGCTAAACTAAACGTTCAATATTGCATCACTTCTGTGGAAAAATTGTTTTTATCACCTGCTGCCAAAGACTAAATGCATATTATTTTTGATTGTGGCTGTTTGTGGTGTTAGCAAAATATGCAGACCCTTTCCAAAGAATTAGAATATCATGGAAAAGTTGTTTAGCTTCCATAATTCCATTCAACAAGTTAATTTGTAATAGATGATAGATTCAGGGCCCATAATTTAAACAATTTCAAGTATTTGTTTATTTTTACATAATTTGGGCTTCCAGCTCATGAAACCCATGAAAACAGGAATTCAAAAATAAGAATACTGTGAAGACATCAGTCCACACTTCTCCAGTTTTTGCAGAAAAATTAGGATCACAACAAATCAATCATAATATGGTACTTTCAAAACGTCAATCTTCAATATAATCCCTTTGACTCAATCACTGACGATGCAACGTGGCATTGAGACAGTCAGACTGTGGCATTAACTGGGAGTTATGGAAGACCAGATTTCCTTGATGCGTGTTGTCAGTTCTTCTTTGTTGTTGGGTCTGGTGCCCCTCATGTGGTTTAGGTCCGGCGAGTTGGCTGGCCAGTCAAGCACTGTGGCATCAAACCAGGTCTTGGTGCTTCTGGTGGCATGGGCAGGGGCCAGGTCCTGCTGGAAGATGAAGTCTGCATCTCCATACAGATCATCAGCAGAAGGAATCATGAAGTCCTCTAAAACATTCTAGTAGACCTTTGCGGTGACCTTGGATTTAAGAAAGCAGTTTACCAACACCTGCACTGGACATATTGCACCCCGAATCATGACCGACTGTGGATATTTCACACTGGACCTCAAACAGTATGGGTTCTGTTCCTCATCCTTCTCCTCCAAACCCTTGGACCTTGATTTCTGAATGAAAGGCACACTTTACTTTCATTGGAAAAGAGGACAGAGGAACCCGACAGTTGTAGCCCATCTCCTGGATGTGTCTGAATGTGGTGGTTGTTGAAGCTGTGACTCCCGCCTCATTCCACTCTTTCTGGATCTCTGCCAGATTCTGGAATCTTCTCTGGTTGATAATCCACTGAAGCACACAGTCATCTCTTTTGCTGGTGCATCTTCTCCTGCCACATTTTGCTCTTCCACTAGACTTTCCATTGATATGCTTGGACACATCACTCTGTGAACAGCTAGCCAAACAAAAGTTCATAGCTGTGAACTTTTGTGGCTTACCCATCCTATGGAGGGATCAGTGATGGTCTTCTGGCCAGTTGTTATGTCTGCAGTCTTCCCCATATTGAACCAAAGTGAAGCAATTTAATGACACCTGGGGAAACCTGTGCAGGTGTTTTGAGTTTAGTAGATGATTAGTGTGTCACACTCAGTTTAAAACATTCATGCCCTGCAACATTTGGGCTGATTTCTCCACAGTATTCTAAAAATAAAAAAAATTGTATCCTGTTTTCGTGGGTTTCATGAGCTGGAAGCCCAAATTATGTAAAAATAAAAGAAAATACTTGAAATCATTTAAATTTTGGGCCCCGAATCTATCATCTATAACAGATTAACTTTTTGAATGGAAATATGGAAGTTAAACAACTTTTCCAAGATATTCTAATTTTTGGAAAGGGTCTGTATCATTATCCAGTGGATGTATTTTAAGGAAACGTAGAATGTTCATTTATTCATTCAACCTTTATTTAGACAGGTAATCCCATTGAGCCTCGGGGACTCATTTACAAGAGAGACCTGATTTAACAGTAATAAAGTAAATAGTTGTAAGTAATAGTAAAGTTTTCATCCAACCTTTATTTAGACAGGTTAATCCCTAAGTAATAAGTGAAGTTAATTAAGTAATTGTTGGGTGTAACTGTGGGGATAATCCCATTCAAGATGGCTGCCATGGTAACCTTATTACCGCTAAATGTGAAAATGGCTATCGGGCACTTTTACAAATGTTCAGCAAAAATTTGGTGTGGTGGTAGCTGAGAGTCATCCCCATCACATACTCTGACTGCTGATTACGCAATATCAGTTTTTTTTCTTACTCCGCCTTTCATCAGAATCCAGTGTGTCTGTCTGTTAGCAAAATATCTCATGTGCCGCTAACTGAATTTTAATGAAACTTTTAGTAGATAACCATTAGATGTACCTCTACAAAGATTACATTTTGGAGTCACCCCAATTCAAGATGGCCACCACAGCTAGCTCAAATTTGGAAACAGAAATTGCTGTAGTTCACTCAATTTAACAGATAATGAACTAAACTTTGGTGTTGTAGTAGCTGAGCTTAGTCTCCAGCTTGAACATGGAGTACCACACATTTGTCAAAACCTTTGCTTGAAATTTAGGCACTAACTGTTGATGTCGACCATGTTTTTCTGTTAGCAAAATATCCTATAAATCCCTTGAAAGATTTTAGTGAAACTTTCAGAAAGTAACTACTGACTGTATGTCTAGAGCTCATTAACTTTGGAGACAACACCAGTCAAGATGGCTGCCACAGCTAATCAACTTTAGTCCATTAAATAAATTGATTTATAATACAAAAACAGCTAAAACTCATTCAGTTGTACAAATATTGAGCTAAAATGGGATGTGGGTGTAGCGGAGCTTTGTCCATGACACATCATCTCTCATATCTCAAGATCACACAACATCATACGAGGTTGTGCAAAAAGTGATTTACAAATTTGAACCAAAACAATAAGTCCACCCTTTGTTGTGATAAAATTGATTAATTTTAAAACTCTGCCATGAAAGGCAGTGGGTGATATTCATCATTTTAATGAACACTGTTTTTTTTTGTGCCATCCATCCATCCATCTTCTTCCGCTTATCCGGGGTCGGGTCGCGGGGGTAGCAGCCTAAGTAGGGAGGCCCAGACTTCCCTCTCCCCAGCCACTTGGAGCAGCTCCTCCGGGGGAATCCCAAGGCGTTCCCAGGCCAGCCGAGAAACATAGTCCCTCCAGCGTGTCCTGGGTCTTCCTCTGGGTCTCCTCCCGTTTATTGTGCCAATGCTTAATAAACATTCACGCTTTTGTGATCCATTTTTCTTCCATACGTTTTTCAGCATCTTTCTTGCTCCACCATTTTTGTGCTATTTCAACAAATCTATCCATCCATCCATCCATCCATCCATCCATCCATCCATCCATACATACATACATACATACATACATACATACATACATACATACATACATACATACATACATACATACATACATACATCCATACATACATACATACATACATACATACATACATACACTTTTTTCAGCCTAATTCAGCAAAATGTGTTCTCTCCACTTCCTTCTAGTAATTTAAGCTTTTTTGTGCTTTATACTGTATGTACTGTTCAGCTGTTTTTTGTTTGTTTGTTTGTTTGTTTGTTGTTGCTAATTTCAGCTTTTTCCAGATAATTTCCACTTTTTGTACTAATTTCTGCTTCTTTCAGCCTAATTGGGCAAACTTGTTCTTTCTGCTTTCTTCTGATAATTTAAGCTTGTTCTACCTTTTCAGCTAACCTTTTAGCATTTTTGCTAATTTCAGCTGTTTTCAGATCAATTCAAGTCTTTTGTGGTAATTTCTACTACTTTCAGCCTAATTAACTTATTTATGTTATGCTCCTTTCAGCTAGTTTTGGGTTTTTTCTACACTTTCAGCTAATATTTAGCTCTTTTAATGAAAATTTTAGCTTTTCCAGCTACTTTCACATTTCTTTAGTTCATTTCAGTTCTTTCCGCTTAAGCGTCTGCTACTTTCAGCTGTGTTTTGCACATTTCAGCCTTTTTTTTTTAGCTAATGTCCTAATTTTTGTGATAATTTCTGCTTTTTGAAACCAAATTAATCAAATATGTGTCTGCTTTCTTCTGCTAACTTATGCTTGTTCATCCATTTCAGCTACATTTCATCACACTTTTTTTGTGCTAATTTTAGCTTTTTTTCTGCAAGTTCTTCTGCAATGAGCATTCACACTGCATTTTAGCAGGAAATGAGCTAAATAAAAAAAGTCCACAGAGCTGACGGAGCTCAGGGGCGCTCCTCTCAGTGTGACGAGTTCACAGATTCCTGCCGTCTCCCGTCAGAGAGCTGTCACTGATGGACACAGGCAGAAGTGATCTCCTTCAGGTAACAGCAACTCCTTCCATCCTGGTGAGAGCTGCTGTCTCAGCTGATCGGGGAAACTTTTGTGCGACTATTTTACTTTCAGTCCCCTGCCAACAAACAAGAAGCTCCGCTCAGATAAAAGCTGCCGCACTGTGATAGATTCAGGGTCTGAGCCGTGGGTACCAGCTGACCTCAGGTCACGAAGCTCATGGTGCAGTCAAACTCTGTTGATGCCGAGTCCCCTCATTTCAGAGTGGCACATGCTGTCCTCGTCCTCCTCGATTCTCAGAAGCAAGGCTTGTTTTTTCTTGTGAAGCTGCGAGGAGATGGTCGACAGGGAAACAAAGAATAGCACCACTGATTACTTGGAAATCAGCTCTCCTGGTGGCGCTTTTTTTTCCCGCTGAGCTGCGTGATTGAGTTCACAGCTGAGGAGGCCAATTTAGTACCCAAGGAGATGACTGACTTAAAAAGAAAAGGAAAAAGACAGCTAAGGCAAAAAAAAAAAAGGAGACGAGCAGAGAAAGATGACTTTAATAAGGAGCTGGGACACAAACAGTTCCAAAGGACATTGTAAGAACATGATCACAAAACCTGATTTCATGAGATGGTGAAGATGCCTCCCACTGAAGATCACTCAAATGAGTCACATTTGTAATGTCAAGGTGGCACACGCTAAATACAAAACAGATACTTGACATTCTACCTGATGCTGATCTGTCCTGTGCACAGCTGAAACAGTTGTCAAACGGTTGCTTTGTCCTGTTTTCGTCTTCTGCAGGAGAGGTTTGAAGCCTTGTTTAGGATCTACGACGAGCAGGTGACCTTCCAGATGTTTAAAAGCTTCAGGAGAGTTCGGATCAACTTCAGCACCCCGGAGGCGGCCGCTCGAGCTCGCATCGAGCTGCACGAGTCTGAGTTCAACGGAGAGAAGCTAAAACTCTACTTTGCTCAAGTGAGTGTCTGAAAACGGAAAGAGCAGAAATAAAACGGAGTCCACGGTTAAATAGAACTTAAAACGTAAAGAACTTGCAGTATTTTCTGGTGTATAGGTCGCACCTGTGTATAGGTCGCATTGTCCAATTATCACCAATAGATTGGAAAAATCCCTAGATAGGTCGCACTGGTGTATAGGTCGCACCTACGTTTAGCTCTGCTGCAAATGTCTGCCACAGGAGCGCACAGCAAGGCTTTTAAGAAGATTAACACTTAAAAACAATTATTTGTTTGATAAAAATTATAGCAAATATATGTCTGAGCTGAACTTTTCCTTAATAAATGAACGTAATTGTGAAATGAGCTGGATTTAAAAATTTGTTTCGCCAAAAGTGATAACAAGCCATATATAGGTCGCACCGGTGTATAGGTCGCAGGCCTTGAAAAAACATAAAAAGGTGCGACCTATACACCAGAAAATACGGTAGTTGTGGTGATGTTCTTGAAGCAGTCACTCTGTTGTGATCCATTTTTCTTCTGCACGTTTTTCAGCATCTTTCTCGTTCCACAATTTTTCTGCTATTTCAACAAATCATAAATCAAAATGTTCAGCTCTTTCAGTACAATCCTGCTATGACTTTTGCTTTTGTTGCACCTTTAGCTTTTTGAAATATTTAGCCTTTTCTGCCATTTTTTTCTTCATAGAAAATGAACTGAGCTCATTTTACATCCGTCAGATCTTTAGCTGTATTTACTGCTCCTTTCACATTTTGTTCTGCTCAGCTTCTTTGTGCAAATTTTTTCAGCTACTTTCAGTTGTTTTTTCAGCTGTTTTGTGCTCCATTCAGATTTTTTTCTGCTAACTGCAACATTTTTGTGCTTCTTCAAACTTCTAAATTCAGCTTGTTCTGCTCCTTTCAGCTTATTTATGCAAGTTTAAACTTTTTCTACTATTTCACTGGTATTTAGCTTTTTATGCTAATTTAAGCTTTTTCAGATAATTCCACTTTTTTTTTGCACTCATTTAAACTTTTTTCAGTATACTTCGGCAAAATGTTCTCTCTCAAATTCCTGCTTGTAATTTCAGCTTATTTCTGCTTTTTAAGATACTTTTCAGCCGTTTTCCCCCTAATTTCAGCTTTTTTCAGATAATTTCCTAATTTTTGTGCTCATTTCTGCTTCTTTCAGCCTAATTGGGCAATCATGTGTTCTTTCTGCCTTTTTTATGCTAATTTAAGCTTGTTCTACCCTTTCAACTAGATTTTTAGCTTATTTTAGCTGTTTTCAGATCAATTCAAGTTTTTCATGGTAATTTCTGCTACTTTCAGACTAATTAAAATGTTTATGCTAATTTCAACTTGTTATGCTCCTTTCAGCTTTTTTCTCCTTTCAACTTTTTCTTCTATTTCAGCTACTATTTAGCTGTTTTGTGCAAATTTGAGCTTTTTCAGCTAATTCCATGAATTTTGAGCTCATTTCAGCTCTTTCTGCTTTCTTCTGGTAGCTTGTTCTTCTCAGAACAAAAAAAAAAAAAACACGTACAGTATTCACCTTTTCAGCTACATTTCAGCTATTTTTGATCATTTCAGTATTTTTAGCCAATTTGCTCATTTTTGTTTTAATTTCTGCTTATTTAAACCTAATTCAGGAAATGTGTTCTTTCTGCATCCTTCTGCTAATTTGTGCTTGTTCTTTCATTTCAGCTACATTTCAGCATGTTTTAGCTAATTTCATCTGTTTTTCAGCAAGTTCTTCTGCAATAAGCATTTGCACTGCATTTTCACAGGAAATGCAATTTCTCTAGTTTAAATTAATTTTTGTTTCCTGAAAATTTTTATTCAATTCCATTCAATTCAATTCAAAAATAGTTTATTAATCCCAACGGGAACTGAAGTGTTGTCATAACTCATCAACCTGCTTTCATTCAAGAGCTGTTATAGATGCTGAGTCAACCTGATGACTCTTTTTCTACAAATGCGTCCTCAGTTTGACCCCTCCAGCACCTTCTGTAATTTGACGTAAGAAGATTAAGGATTTTAGAGCTCTGACAAAAGCCACATGTGGACATTGTAACAACGCCAATCAGAAGCTATCAAAGCCTAAATCTCTCTTTAAATGAACGAGCTGAAGTCAAACGTTTGAGGACTCGAGATTTGTCTTGCTTGCTCGTGACACGATGGCATCCACAAGGAGAACAGGAACTTTGCCATCTGTCTCACACGTGTCACTAATCAGTTGTCATGTTCTCTCCAACAGATCCAAAACGGCGATGAAGACATCGACAAGTCGTATCTGGCGCCTCCGCAGCCCGTCAAACAGTTTCTGATCTCGCCACCTTCCTCGCCGCCTGCGGGCTGGAGCCAGAGCGAAGACGCTACGCCTGTCCTCAACTACGACCTGCTGTGCGCTGTCTCTAAGCTCGGACCGGGTCAGTGCTGCACCCTGACGAACGCGTTCAGTGTGTAAACAAGTAGAACGTGAAAGGCTTTACGTTCCTTGATGGAATGCATGTTGCCCGCCATCTTTAGTGCAGGAGATTTAAACTGAGATCATCATGAGCTGAGAAGGGATGGAGTTATAGTTTTATTTTTATTTTTTGGTAAAACCTTGTAAATAACCCGTTAAGTGTTATTTAGCACGCAGAGAATGTGTTCAAAATACTTGCAGACCAAAATGTACATTAACATCCGTAAAACTAACTGGTTTTAGTGTTAATTAGCGACGTTGGGCAACTTTAGCTTGGTTTACTCTAAATATGAATCAGTTGTAGGTGTGCATCCAAAATAAACTTTCTGTAAGTTTCATTATAACCCATCCATTGGCTCATGAGATATTTTACTAACAGACTTACAAACCTGACACTAACACGTAATGACAAGTTTTAGGCAATAATATTATGCAATAATTTGGGCTCTGAGTATGTTGGGAATAACTTTCAGTTACTACCACACCAAATCTGAGCTCATTATCTGTAAAACTAATGTTATTGTAGCTATATTTATATTACCGTATTCTCCAGCGTATAAGTCGCACCTTTTTGCCTACATTTCTAAGCCCTGCGACTTATAGGCCGGTGCGACTTATACGTCGATTTTTCCAATATTTTGGTCATAATTTGACTTTGGTCAAAAACTCCAAAAATGGTGCAGTACCAGTTTTGGCCGCTATGGGCGCTAAGAGAGTCAGAGTCAGAGAGAATTTATTGTCATTTGCACCGCATGTAGTACATGTGTTGAAAACGAGATTATGTACACAGGGTCCCAGTTACATCCAACAACAAATGCAAGAGAAAAACAATAATAACATCTAGGATTAACTAAGAGAGACATCAGCTAGTAATACACTAAGCCCTAATGTAGTAGAAAAACATCATTATAAACAGCAGCACGAACATGAGTCATTATGAGCAGATGGTCACAGATGAACGCAGCAACAAGAAACAGATCAGTATCAACATGATGTGACATTTTGCAGTGTTTATTCTTATTATTTATTTATTCATGAGTCTGACAGCCTCAGGGTAGAAGCTGTTCCTCAGTCTAGTGGTTCTACATTTGATGCTCCTCAACCTCCGTCCCGAGGGGAGTGGTGCAAAGAGTGAGTGTGCTGGGTGAGTGAGGTCTTTCATGATGCAGGTGGCTCTTTTTCTGCATCTGGAGGTGTAAATGTCTGTGATGGTGGGGAGACTGACTCCCACAGACTTCTGTGCAGCCTTCACCACTCTCTGTAGAGCTTTCCTCTCTGCAACTGTGCAGCCTCCATGCCACACGTTGATGCTGGAGCACAGGACGCTCTCCACTGCACACCTGTAGAACGAGGTGAGGACTGAGCTTCTCAGACCAGCTCGTCTCAGCCGTCTGAGGAAGTAGAGTCTTTGATGTCCTTTCTTGATCAGGCTGGTGGTGTTATTGCTCCAGCTGAGGTTATCATTCAAGTGTACACCCAGGTACTTGTAGCTGGAGACCACCTCCACCGCAGATCCACCTATATACAGTGGGGTGTGGGTGTGTTTGTTCCTTCTGAAGTCCACAATCATCTCCTTCGTCTTCTTCACATTCATGTGAAGGTTGTTCTCTTTGCACCAGCTCTCCAGATGTTCCACCTCCTGTCTGTAGCTGGATTCATCATTATCTGTGATGCATCCCACCACAGCTGTATCATCTGCAAACTTAACAATATGACAGCCTGGATGTGTGGCTGTACAATCATATGTGAGCAGAGTGAACAGAAGAGGGCTCAGCACACATCCTTGAGGAGAGCCAGTGCTGAGGGTGATGGTGGAGGAGGAGAAGTTGTGGATCTTCACGGACTGTGGTCTGTTTGTTAAGAAGTCTAGTACCCAGTTACAGATGGAGGGGCTTAGTCCAAGTGTGGATAGTTTGTCTATCAGAGTTTGGGGGATCATGGTGTTGAAGGCAGATGTGAAGTCCACAAAGAGCAGACGCACGTATGAGTCCTTCTGATCCAGGTGGGTGAGAGCAGTGTGGACCACAGAGGAGATGGCGTCCTCTGTTGATCGGTTCTCACGGTATGCATATTGATGAGGGTCCTCGCTGATGTTGACGGTTGTCTTGATGTGGGACATGACCAGTTTCTCAAAACATTTAGCGACTATCGGGGTGAGAGCCACCGGTCTATAGTCATTCAGACCAACTAAGAAACCCTTTACAGTACAGTACACTGTTGACATCTGCCTGGTCCAAAAATGGTGCAGTGACACAGAAGATGAAGACTTCAATGGTTTTGAATAAATAAAAACCATAAAATAAATACAGTATCTGTTTCTGTCATCATTTTAAACTGAGACACGTTTTTTACTGTAATGTCAGCTAATAAAAATATATTTTTATGTGTTTATCTTTAAAGATAAATGATGAAAGACACAAAATATACAAAAATTATGTTCATTTATTAATGAAAAGTTCAACTAAGACACATCAAACAAAATACTGTAGTTTTTAAGTGATAATCTTGTCAAAAGTCCTTCCAAACAATTTGGCAGCCAGTCCAAAATAATGTTCATTTATTAATGAAAAGTTCAACTAAGACACATCAAACAAAATACTGTAGTTTTTATGTGATAATCTTGTCAAAAGTCCTTCCAAACAATTTGGCAGCCAGTCCAAAATAATGTTAATTTATTAATGAAAAGTTCAACTAAGACACATCAAACAAAATACTGTAGTTTTTATGTGATAATCTTGTCAAAAGTCCTTCCAAACAATTTGGCAGCCAGTCCAAAATAATGTTAATTTATTAATGAAAAGTTCAACTAAGACACATCAAACAAAATACTGTAGTTTTTATGTGATAATCTTGTCAAAAGTCCTTCCAAACAATTTGGCAGCCAGTCCAAAATAATGTTAATTTATTAATGAAAAGTTCAACTAAGACACATCAAACAAAATACTGTAGTTTTTATGTGATAATCTTGTCAAAAGTCCTTCCAAACAATTTGGCAGCCAGTCCAAAATAATGTTCATTTATTAATGAAAAGTTCAACTAAGACACATCAAACAAAATACTGTAGTTTTTATGTGATAATCTTGTCAAAAGTCCTTCCAAACAATTTGGCAGCCAGTCCATTTTGGGCAAAACACCAGTTCACGTGAGGTGCGACCTATAGGCCGGTGCGACTTATACGTTGATTTTTCCATTTAATTGGGCATAATTAGGTTGGTGTGACTTATACTCCGGTGCGACTTATACGCCGACGAATACGGTACTAAGGAGAGTTGGCGGTGGCAGCCATCTTGACTTTGGTTGGCTCCAAAAGTTAATCAGTTTTAGATGCACATACAGTGATTAGTTTCTGAGAATTTCATTAAAATGTGTCTTCTGTTTGATGAGGTATTTTGCTAAAATTACCAGCGAATGAACACGCACACATAAAGACAGTCAAATACATTATTACCACTTCTTCTTCAGTGGCGGATGATAACAAATACAGGGAAACTGTGGTTTAGCTATCATTTCCACGTGGAAATACAAGCAGGAAATAATTTCCTCTACTTCAAGTGGTAGTAAGGATAGGATGTGTATTTGGAGCAATTAAGACAAAGTAAATGGAGTAAAAATATTTGAGTCATGAAGGCTTTTTATTCTGGACTTTTATTTGCATGTAAAGCACAAATAGACATATTTTATCTGAGGTTTTGGGGCTAATATTTGTCAAACAGCTTAATTCTTTAAATCCATTTTGCCATCGTTTGTCCACTACAGACATGGTATCCATAATTGTTCCCCGGGTTGTTAGCGTTAGCTGACAAAATATTTCAGATTTCTGTTGTTGTTGTTTGAAGGTGAGTAAGTTTACATAATAGTCTATATGGGTTAGAGCAAATAATTCAACATCAATAGCTCTCGTGGAACTAATAGAAGAGATAACAAATTCTGTTGATCAAAAACAGTATTGTGTTAGTGTTTTTGTTGATTTAAAAAAGGCCTTCAACACTACTGACCACACTATTCTCCTTGAAGAACTGAATAAATATGGCATTAGAGGATTAGCACTACAGTGGCTATCCAGTTATTTAAATAATAGGAGACAGTTTGTACAGGTAAATGATGTAATATCTGAATTTTGTGTTAATGGATGTGGAGTCCCTCAAGGCTCTGTGTTGGGACCAAAGTTGTTTATTTTGTATGTGAATCGTCTGGTTGATGTGTCTGGGCTTATGAAGTGTGCTTTATTTGCAGATGATACCACATTTTTTGTTCAGGAGAAGCTACTGAACGGATGTTAGAGATGATACAGGCAGAATTCATAAAAATACAGACTTGGTTCAAACTTAAGTTATCATTACATTTGAAAAAAAAAACCTACATGATATTTAGTAATAGAAAGAGAATTATAGAAGTCCCATTTACAATTGACATTTTTGAAATTCATAGAGTTAATGAAATAAAACTTGTCGGTGTCGTTATTGATGAGAAGCTGACATGGAAATATCATGTAAATTACTTAAGAATAAAAATAACAAAATCAATTACATTACGGTATAAAGTAAAAGAGTTTGTGAATAACAAAGCTTTGTATATTGTATAATGTAATGATTGTTCCATATTTTATCTATGGTACTGAAGTTT
>JBBPBX010011765.1:0-26905 GCA_038048925.1 Garcialebias charrua
CTGCCCGGCCTCCTGCTCTGGAGGTATGGACTACTGTTAGCTGTGTTTGTTAGCAAAAACGGTTACTATTTATCTAAATAACTCATGAACTACCGGACAGATTTTATTTGAACGTACAAAAAGTAATTACTGTGTGGTCATTTACAAACTGTTAGCTGTTGGAATTGTTTGAGGTCAAATTCAATGTTTTAGCTTCGTAAATGTGCAGTGGCTAGCTTCGTTTTTTTTTTCTGGGTACCGTACATTTTAGCAAATAGCTCATAAACCACTCGACAGATTTTCTTTAAACTTACAGAAAGTAATTACTTGGTGGTCATTTACAAACTGTTAGCTGTATGAGATTTTTGAGCTAAAATACGATTTATTTATCATTTATTTTCGCAGTGCACACGACAGTTTGGAAGAAGTCAAAGCGAAACAATTTAAATCCAGCTGATTTGACCATTTCGTGAATTTATTAAGGAACAGTTAAGCTCAGGAACCCTTGTGCTATAATGTCAGCCAAGAAATATATATATTTAAGCGTTTACATTATTTAGCTAAATTTTAAAGGAATAAAGCCGTCCACCCTCGCGCGTGCATGTGGCGAAAATACTTTTTTTAATCCAGCTGATTTGACAATTGCGTTCATTTATTAAGGAAAAGTTCAGCTAAGACACATCTTTGCTATAATTTTCAGTAAACAAATAATTGTTTTTACCGTGTTAATCTTGTAAACTCCTTCCGTGCATGCTCCTGTGGCCGCCATTTTCAGCAGGGCAAATGACGCGCTGACGCGTCGCGTAGCGGTGACGCATAATAGATGCGACTTAAATAAAGGTGCGACACGTTTATGGATTTTTCCAATTTATTGCCAATAATTGGACAAAGCGACTTATAGAGAGGTGAGACTTATCAGGCGGGAAATACGGTACTGTTAAATGTTTTAGTTACTGGTTTCCAGTGTGCCTCTGTTGTCTTAAAAACAACTTCCCAGTGGAGCCGTCGTTGCACAACACTGGGACAACTTGTGTGAAGAGACACATCAAGGGCTTGGCAAACTATAAATGAGGACACACACACATGCACACGTGCACACACAGGCCTGGCTTGTCCTGCCTCTCCCTCCTGCCGACCTCTCCCGGGGATTTACCTCCAAGTTCAGGTAGTTGGTTGTCATGGTAACAGCTGGGAGTGAGGGCTATTTGCATTGTTTCTGCTTTCATCTGTAAAACTGTGTCATTATCCATACAGTACAGGTTCTCGTGTTTATTCGCCTTCTCCAGCCTGCCTGATTGCACGTCTATTTGTGCGTCCACCTGCTTGTCTATGTCGTTCCATTTGGGTCTGCCTGCTTCCACAAACCAACACACACACACACACACATCCATCTCCTGGTCAGGCCAGTCAGTCTGCAGTATTCCTCCATTAAAGATTTATTTACCACATCTGCCCCTCTTTTTTTCCCCATACACAGCTGGTGTGCAGCTTGTATTTGCACTCCCTTTGTTCTCCATTAAATAAATTAATCACTCAATGACCATCCCACAAATGATTTAAAAGCTCCTCACCAAAAGCATTTACACAACTTACCAAACTAAATGAAAAGACAATCCCAGATTTAAGTTTTTATCATATACAACAATCACAGGGAGAGTAAATTGTCCAAGAGACACAGAATTGATCAAAATTGGGAGATGGGCGTTTTCAGGCTCACTTCTGACATCTGCTGGTCAAACTGTGAACAGCACAAAATAAAATCCCAGCACTCTTGCTGGCAGCACATACAGTATGAGAAACACTAATTATGGTCATGTAGGAGATAGATCAATAACAATGTATCGTAAGGAATAAAAACATTCAAAAGCAGGTAATGTATTACTATATTCCCTTCAGAAGCAATAATAAACTCAATATAAATGTTTGTTCGACTTACAGCTATTAAAATGTCCTGTTTGGTTGGGAAATCACCGCCAGCAGTTACTGTCTGCTGCCAAAAGGCATGAGCAGACAGTTATGTTGCTTTTATGTGTTTGTGAGGTGGGGGTCTGTTACCAAAATGTTCATGAATCACTGAGGGAATTTCAATGAAACTTTAAACCTAACCACTGGACGTACATCTGGAACTGAATAGCTATACAGGGAACCCCCGACCTACGACTCCATCGACCTGCGAACCACGGGACCTACGAACGAACCAAAGTTGAAGAATGCCATCGACGTACGGCAAAAAGTTCGTGACCTACGAACGAACCAAGTTAAAATATATAATCGAGCTACGGCAGACTGGATGCACGACCTACGAACGAGCCCCATTACAAGTATATAATCGAGCTACGGCGTAACTGCGTCACATATGGCAATCGGCGAGGTGGGGGAGGGGATTGCCTTTGGCTGTTGCTTGTTGAGCATGGGCGTGACACTGCGCATGACAGTGGAAAAGTACCGCCAGCGAGAGGGGGGGGCTGGGCTTCTGGCGGATGTACACACAGCCGCAGTGCACCTGGCGGCGGAGGGATCCGTACAGGTAAAGCGGTAACTATTTAAAGGGCAGCGGCCATTTTGTCCCTCGTGGGTTAGTTACGGTGATTGATGAGAAGAGACATACGAACGAGAGAAAAACATCTGTCTACCTACACTTCAGTCAAAGTAAGGCAATTTTGTTTCATTTTTCTGCTGCTTCTAGCTTTTTCTGAGTTCATGGACTTCTTTCTCATGCACATGGACACTCATCAACGCACTGGTTTCAAAAACATGATGGTTGCAACATGTTTCTGATAGATGTGATGCTGCTGATGGATTTATGGATTCATGTGTGATTGTTGACATCATTTTGCTGATGTGATTTCCAGCTGATTTCCTGCAGTTCTGATGTGAAGTTACTGATGTACAGTTACTGTGTGTGTTTATGGATGCATGTGTGGTGTAATGGTTTAGATAAGTGTTTGTAAATAAAGTTCTGTGCATGTTTATGGGCCAGTATGTCAGTCTCATGCTGTTAAATGTGTGCGCGGCGCACCGTTAGCGGTATTTCCGCGACCTACGAACAGAATAACGACCTACGAACGGGACGCAATTTTCACCCCCTACCTACGACCGGATCGAGCTGCGAACGGTTCTTAGGTCCCAAACTCGTTCGTAGGTCGGGGGTTCCTGTATATAGGTCAGTCTGATGCAAAATGGCTACCACAGCTGAAATTTGTTGTGGTGGTAGACCAACCCATTTCACCCTCTCTTACCAAAAGATTCTCTAAACCACCGGACAGATTTTAATGAAACATTCAAAAAACAGATGTACACCACCTCCAGCCCTCTATCATCTTTACCCTGCTTCTTCCTTTTTGGGTCGCGGGGGGCCACTGGTGCCCATGTCCAGCCATCACTGTGTGAGGGGCGGGGGACAACCCTGGACAGGTCCATCACAGGGACACATACAACAACCATTCACTTTCACACCTAGGGACAACTTAGTCAGCCTAACATGTATGCTTTTGGTCTGTGGGGGAAAAAAAAACTAGAGTACCTGGAGAAAACCCACCACGCATGCACAGAGAGAACAGGTAAACTCCACCCAGGCCAGGATTTGAACCGGCAACCTTATCGTTGGAGCGGCTTCGGATGTTATCAGTTCATTAAATGGCCGTTATTAGTTATCATCCTCTTATGTAGCAGTGAAACTGTCCCACCTACCTCCTAGTAGGTTTAAAGGTACGTTATTATCATTATTTTCACTGCTAATAGGCAGCGTCTCACCCGGATAAACCAGGAAGTGTCTTTTTTTTTTCAGCTTATGTAACCCTTTTCCTAAACCTAACCTTACACCTGACCTAGAGAGACAACCCTAAACTTAACCCCCTTACCCTTGTGCCTAAACCTAATGCCATGAAGCTATTATGAGCACTAACAAAGCTAAAAACGGAGCCTATCATCGCTAACAACGCTAACAACATACCTTTAAACCCACTAGGAGGTACAGGAGGGGCAGTCTAGATGATAGATAGATAGATAGATATAGATATAGATTTATTTGTCCCCTTAGGGAAATTAATTTGCAACATTTGTCAGCAGGCATTGACATAAAGGACATACTTATACATACATCATCGTCTGACCACTACATATGGGGATGATAAGAACTAATAATGACCATTTAATGGCTGATAACGTTCGAAGCGGGTGATCGTTGAGAGGCAGCAGCCCTACCATGCCAAGTCAAGATGGTTGCCACAGCTTATAAACCTAATCAAATACAATCATGACTTTAACTCAGCCGATAAGCCTTCATTCAAGAAATGTTTTATTATAAAATATTCTGAAAAGGTGAATGCAATTTTTTCTCTCAAAATGGTAAATTTTTGATTCTACAGGACAATTACCAAAATAATTCATGTATGAGCTTTTTTTTTTTTTTGCTATTGTGACATAAAAAATGGGTCAGTTTCAACATGAAAGTAGTGAGATACACTTTCTAAAAATAAAAAAAAGTTCAACCTGGAGGATTTGCCAGAAGTTTTGATGTCACAGATAAGAGAGAGACGCACTCCGGGGGAACTTCTTTTTAAGGATAAAAGTGAGGAGTAACAGGAGGCTGGAGAAAGTCCCTGGAGATCAGAGTTCCGTGGACACTGAATGTATGGCAGTATATCATTTGTTGAATTCACATTTTTACTTCCAGGTAGATATGTGACCAGGCAGGTTTGTCTACAGCAGTCTCCCTGTTTCCTCGCAGCTCGGCTCATGTCAGACATAAAGCTCTTGTTGTAAAAAGTGGAAAACCATCCATCCATCAGCTCTAAGTGACTGCGTCAAAATTTGTCAAACAGTTTCCGACAAGAGGGTTTGCAAAATAATGTTTTGCAGCTATGTTCAAAGCATTTTGTTTGTTTGTGTGTGTGTTTGTAAAGTTCTATTAGCTGTGGAGGTCATTGTGAAGCATTCGCACAACTGTGATCCACGTTTCGTCCATATTTTAGCATCTTTCTCATTCTGCAGTTTTCAAGTTATTTCAACAAATCATACAACTCTTTCAGGACAATCCTGCTATGACTTCTGGAATTGGTGCAACTTTAGCTGTTTGAAATATTTAGCCTTTTCTGCCATTATTTTTCTCATAGAAAATAAATTGAGCTCATTTGACATCCTTCAAATGTTTAGATATGTTTAAAATCTTTTACTGCTCCTTTCAGATTTTGTTTCGGTTAAGCTTCTTTCAGCTTCCTTGTGCAAATTTTTAAACTTTTTTTTCCAGCTACTTTCAGTTAATTTCGGCTTTTGTTCATGTGTTTTGTGCTCCTTCAGAATCTTTCTGCTAACTACAACATTGTTGTGTGTCTTCTAACGTCGTTCTGCTAATTTCAGCTTGTTAACCTCCTTTCAGCTTATTTATGCTAGTTTCAGCTTTTTCTGTTATTTCAGCTATTAGCTGTTTTAATGCTAATTTTAGCCTTTTCAGCTAATTCCACATTTGTTGCACTCATTTCAACTTTTTTTCAGCTTAATTCCATTTTTTTTTTAAATTCAACTTCCTTCTGGTCATCTCAGCCTCTTTCTGCCTTTTCAGCTACTTTTCAGCTGTTTTTTATTTTTATTTATTTTATTTATTTATTTATTTTGGTGTGTTAATTTTAGCTTTTTTCAGATAATTTCCACTTTTTAAGATCATTTCTGCTTCTTTCAGCGTAATTGCATGGGTAAATGTGTTCTTTGGGCTTTCTTCTGCTAATTTGAGCTAGTTCTACATTTTCAGTTATATTTTTAGCATTTTTTAGCTAATTTCAGCTGTTTTCAGATCAATTAAAAAATGTTGTGGTAATTTCTGCTACTTTAAGTGTAATTAATTAATTAATGCTAATTTCAGCTTGTTTCTGCTAGTTTTAGCTTTAAAAGCTACTGTTTAGCTGTTTTATGCTAATTTGAGCTTTTTCAGCTAATTCCGTTTGTTTAACTTATTCCAGCTCTTTCTGCTTCCTTCTGTTTAAGCTTCTTTCTGACTTTTCTGCTACTTTTCAGCTATTTATTTATTTATTTATTTATTTATAATTTAAGATTTTTTGGGCTAATTTCTTTTTTTTTTCTGCTAATTTGGGGTTGCTCTTCCATTTCAGCTACATTTCAGCATGTCTTCTTGTCACCATGACTTAATGAAAGGCTGAGCATTCTTTGAAGGAATGCATATCGCCTCCTACCGTTCATGTCAGAATTTGAAATAATAATCATTTCAGCTGTTTTTCAGCAAGTTCTTCTGTAATATGTATTCACACTGCGTTTTTGCAGATTGAACCCAAAGTGTAATCAGTTGTAAATGTACATCCACTCATCACTTTCAGGGAGTTTCATAAAATCCATCCACTGCTTTATGAGTGTAAAAAACAGTAATTTCCATGATCACTGCGTTTCATGGAGGCGGACAATACTTCTTTTATTTTTTTATTTAATCCACGTGCAAAACTGCTCTTCATTATTTATTTTAGTATTTTATGGCAAATCTACATTAGGAGCAGCAGTGAAACATAGACTTCAGCTGGACATCAATCTGCAGTGGATATTGAACTAACGCCAGCCTGTTTGGATTCATTGATCGTTAAAGTAAAGATAATGACCACAAACTGCCTTGTCAGCCATGTATAAATCTTTAGGCACCGCTGATCGTCTCAGCGGATCTGCCTGAAACATATCTATTGGATTAGATACACAGCAATCTATCAAACGCCCTTCATTTAAAGGAATAAAATACAGTATAAG
This sequence comes from Garcialebias charrua, assembly GCA_038048925.1. Classification (NCBI taxonomy): domain Eukaryota; kingdom Metazoa; phylum Chordata; class Actinopteri; order Cyprinodontiformes; family Rivulidae; genus Garcialebias; species Garcialebias charrua. The sequence continues at coordinate 6,721 of JBBPBX010011765.1, forward strand.
AGGCCATATTCCAGTAAAAACCCATAGAGCTCCGTGAGTGGATGCTCTGTATTGACATAAGAAAAATAACCATCAGTTTCCTGCCAGACCGATGGAACTAACATGGCTGCCAACATCACTCGGTTGTTAGGTCACCATGACTTAAGGAAAGGCTGAGCATTCCTTGAAGGAATGCATATCGCCCGCCACCTTTCATGTCAGAATTTGAAATGATAATTATTTTATCATGAGAAGCGAAGAAGTTATCGCTAGTTTTGTCTCTTAGGAGATCCTGCAAGTTGTGCTTGCACTCAGAATGTGTTGCGGATGACTCTCGGCTACTACCACATGAACATTTGCTGAATATTTGTAAAACTGACAGAGTTGTGGCCATTGTTTTGGCGGCTTAGCTAAGACTCATCTTAAATTAGGTTAACTCCAAAAGTTATTGAGTTGAAGATGAGCATTCGCTGAATGCTTCCTAAGAGTTTCACCTAACTCTATGGTTCAAAGGATATTTTGCTAACAGACAGTCAGGGATGATTCCAAGAGTTGATGCCAAAAATTTACACAGGCTGTGCAATGTGTAGTGCTCGTAGTATGTGCTGATGGCTTTTAACAAATGCACCATTATTTCAGTTTCTGTGAAACTGGCTGGGTTATTGTTATTTTGTGTTTAATAAGGTTACATAGGTGAGGCAGCCATCTTAAATTGGACTGACTCCACAAGTTATCAGTTGTGGATGCAGTGATTATTTGTTAAAATCTCCAATAATTTTCTTCCAGCGGTTCATGAAAACGTTGCTATTCCTTCGACAGCCCCTCATAATTACAGCCACAATGTGATCCTTTTCTCTAAAGGTTTTTTTTTCTTCCAGCATTTATTATGCGTCACTGTCAATTTTACTTACAACTCGTCAACAAAATAAACGAAAGATCAAACATTAAAAACACAAGTATAATAAAAACTGGTTAAGAACAAAACAAATCAAGAAATAACAGTTGGAACTCAAACCAAACTGGAGTTAAAAGCTAGAGCACAAAAAAATGGAAAGTTTTCAGGTGGGATTTAAAAGACTGTACGGACTCTGCAGAATGAATATCAAATGTCAGGTTGTTGCAGAGTCTGTGGGCTGCAAGCCTGATCCCCTCTGCATTTTAATTTTGCCAAAGCATCTGACTGGAGCAGGGGTCTGCAACCTGCGTCTCTGGAGCCACATGCGGCTCTTTGGCCCCTCTGTAGCGGCTCTTTCACACTTTGAACAAAACTAACATAAAACTGAATTTTATTAGTTACAAACAACAAAAAATGAGTAGGTTTAGCTGTTTTTCCAGTCATTTATTTTGTAAAATAGGCACTTTAACTTTTTGCTTTAGTTCTATAATTCATTATTATTTTTCCATATTTAAAAAAAAAACCACAGGTTTACATAGTTCATAGCCTTTTTACTAATAATTTTAAAAATCCCTTTTTACAAGAATCTGGTCTTTTCATTTATCTTAAATTGTAAAAAATATCCATAAATGTTAAAAATCATTAGATATTTTTAGCTTAATAATGTCAACCCCTACTGGCCACAAAAATCTCCTCCAACAAACCTAAAGTGGCCCATGGGCCACCAGTTGATCATCACAGCTGTAGCAGGTTGTTGTGACTCTGGAAATGTTTAATTTAGTGAACAAAGGCGTAAAAAATGGCTCTTTTGATCGTAAAGGTTGCAGACCCCTGGACTGGAGGATCTCAGTGTTCTGTTTATGATGTAAAAAAGCAAAAGCTCCAGTAAGTAACTGGGTGCAAAGCCAGTTAAAACTTTAAAAGTTAGTAAAATAATCTTAAAATCAACATAACATCATCATCTTATACAAATAAACACAGTTACATTACCAGAACAAAAGAATAAAATAATTAAATGTGGTTTATTGAACATCAGATCTCGTTCCTCTAAATCCCTGTTAGTTCATGATCTGCCAGATCAGATATGATCTGAGAGATCATATCTGTCCAGTTTTAGCTTCTCTCCATTGGCTCCCTGTCAAGTCCAGGACTGAATTCAAAATCTTACTTCTAACCTACAAACCCTTTAACAACAGAGCACTTTCCTCTCAGACTGCAGGCTTACTTGTGGTTCCTAGAGTTTCCAAAACCTGAATGTGAGGAAGATCTTTCAGTTCTCAGGCTCCTCTCTTGTGGAACCAACTTCCAGTTTCTGTCCGTGAGGCTGACACATTGTCCAGTTTTAAAACTGGGATTAAGACTTTTCTTTTTGATTAATCCTATAGTTAGAGTTGGCTACTTGTGCTTCCATATAGGCTTAGACAACTGGAGAACAAATTGACCACATTAACTTTAATGAATTGTTAAAATTGAATAGTTTTCATTTGATACCATTTCTATCTTAGTATGCGATTCTTGACCTGCCATTGTGTATCTGTTCTTACTTCCTGTCCTCTCAAACCCAGCCGGTTGAAGCAGATGGCCTGAGCCTGGTTCTGCTAAAAGTTTCTTCCTAATGAGGGAGTTTTTCCTTTCCACTGTCGCCTTCATGCTTGCTCAAGATGAGAGTTCTGTGATGGAGTTGAACTCAAAGCAGTCTGCTCCTCAGATAAATAGTGCTAACTTATTAAATATATAAATGTTTCTGTTCAGTGCCCTGAGATGACTTCTGTTATGACTTGGCGCTGTATAAATAAACTGAATTGAACCGAATGGAATTGAACATGAAAAGGAACAGGTAGCCAGTGTACGTCAGCTAAAACAGCAGTGATGTGGTCCTGCTTTCTAGTTCCTGTTAAATGATGCGCAGCAGCATTCTGGACTAACTGCAGGCGATGGAGAGACGATTGTTCCAAACCAACATATAAAGAGTATCAGTATTCCATTCTGGTGGTGATGAAAGCGTGGATGAGTTTTGAGGTCTTTAAGAGGAATGTAAGTTGTTGCTTTGGCTATTTGATGTAACTGATTGTTATGTCCCAGGGCACATTATTATTTTAAGCCCCAATATGTTTTGTGTAAGTTGGCTGCCAACCTGGCTGCACTGCTGAATACACCTTTTTACAGCCTGATTTAGATCAGCCTTGATTAGTGCACTCTATTGAGCCTGCCTATAAATAGGCTGGGTGCAGTGATCTGTTGCAGGGGTGTGGAGGTTTGTGCTTCTCCGCCCACCCCTCGCCACTTGGTTGTCACTCCTGAGGGAGTTAGCTGCTGTGAGCAGGTATGTGCTCTTTCAGGCTCTAGTGAACCTATGAGCTTGAGTTTCTCTTGCCCATAGAGGGCTTAGTAGTTTTTAGATGTGCTCTGGTTGTTTATCTGTTTGTCTGATTGTTTGGTACTGTTTTTAAGTAGATTTTGCCTGATGACAGTGTGAGTTCGGTAGTCCAGTTTTATCGTTTTTCTTTTTACTCCTAGAGTCAAAAAAGGCGTTCAGTACAGGATCAACTGGACTTTATTTGTTGCAGAAAACGTTTCGACTTCTGTCCAGAAGTCTTTTTCAATTCTGAATGAATGGAAGCTGTGAGAACGAGAAGTTTTATACAAGCCACGCACCAACATATGAAATTGGAAACTGAAATAACACCACAAAATACCTAACATGCCCATTCTATTTAAATTGACAAAACAACACATCACACCAGGGGGTTTGTAACACATACATGTAAATTGAAAGATCACACTTTAACAGTAGGAGGTTCCCTTGAGGTCTCTGGTAGAAGACACAAAACTGTATGTAAATTGACAAAAAACACCCCCCAAACAACCCCCAAACAACAACAGAGGCTACTCAGAGAAACTTTGATCCTGTTGATCCTGTATTGATCGCCTTTTTTGATTTTATCATGTCCTGGACGACTGAAGGGCGAGATACACTCGCGCGTCCTCACGATACGCCAATACGCAGCGTACGTATGCCCCGTACGCAGCGTAGCCCCGCGTAGCCCCTCAGGGCAAGTACGCGCAAAGGTATTTTTTTACTACGCATACGCGATTCGCATACGCGATGCGCGGTGTCTGACCTAAACTTCCCCGGCTCCGGACTGTTTTGTATGTTACACAAATGAAATAAATTCCTCTTTTTTATCGCTGATCGGGCCTTTTCTTTTGTTTTTTTGCCTAAAGTCAAGTAACCGCTTCTTCCTCCGTTCACTCGATGAATGAAATGAATGAATTCAGGTCCTACCTGGGTGCGCGATGTTTTATATATTCCCTGGTGGGCTGTGGTGGGCTGTGGGCTGCAGGAAAAGCACTCCCTGTTATTATTTTTATTTCTGAGAGAACTTTTTATAACATATATAGTAGAAAGACCGTATCAGAACACCGCAGAAGTCTGAGCGAGCTGCTCACGATAGGTTTCACTTTGAGCTGACTGAAATCTGTCAATCATTTCAGTAGGCGTGTCAAAGTGACCAATCAGCGAGCTCAGTTGAGTCCTCTCCGTGGAGCGAAAAACTAGCGGAAGTGACGATCGGAAGTGACGGTACGGAGGAAATGACGTAGAATTTGGAGCGAAAACACGAGAATCTACGCGAGAACATCAGCCGAGCTGTAGCAGAGGCTCCGTATACGCGCGTATACGGGCGTATACGCGCGTATACGGAGTCTGCTTCACTGTATCTCGGCCTTGAGAATCTTCACCAGCATACTCCTAGAGTCCCTTTTGGTTAGGTAGTCCGTCACTAGACAGGCTTCTACGGGTTGGCCCTGCTCTGGTGACGTTATTTTACTTTTGGCCGACTTACCCTGTCCTCCATTTGTTTGCTACTTTCGTTTGTTTTGTGATGCTGTGCCAGAAGACGCTGCACTCCGCACCTGGAGGGAGGAGAGTGTGGGGATCCATCTCGACCTGACGTGCAGTGATCAATAAAGTTTTTTTAACTTCATCCTTTTTATGTCTTGTGTCCATTAAATGTGTTTGGCCTGAGCCAGACGTAACACTGATAGGTGTGCATTATGCTTTTTTTTATGTCTTGGGAAAGAAACAAATTGCACAAATAAACTTTTGGATAACAATACAAAATCTCTTTTTTTTCCAATTCAAGTGTAAATGCTGTTAATTTCTCTGAAGAATCGGACACTCTCTTATGTACAGTTCATCAGTCGGCAATTCGTGCCACAGAGGCAGTGGACCCATCGAAGGCAACTCATGGGAAATTGAATTGCACAGTGGACACGGCAGTCAGGTTGTAAAGATATGATGGACAGTGGAGAAGCGCGTGCTGGCACTGAGACTTAATCTGTCTTATTGATGACAGGTCAGTGTCTCTGTGGAAACCATGCGATCGATGGCACTTGACCCCCTTAAATTTCAACGGCGTCGACACCCCTCTTGTCTCCATGCCTCGCCCAAACGAGATTGATTGCAGCAATTTTTCCCCCCGTGGACAACTGGCTGCCATTAGTTCCTTGTGTTTAATATTGATGACGTTGCACATTGTCCTAGTTACAGCTGTCTGTTCTACAGTGATCTTAGCCATTTCTGATTCAGCGCCAATTCATAACAATAAAAGTAATACAGTATGGTGATAAACTGCATTAGAATATTTTCACACAGTAAAGTGTTCTTATTGGCCCCACTTCTAGATGTGTCCACTGTAGCATGATAGTGGTATTTTTTTAATCGCCGACTTGTTGTCATGATGCATTGCTCAAGCCACATGTTGCCACTAAACACTAAGAAAACAAATGTGTTTGTTCAAACTGCATATTTTTGTATATTGAATTTAATAGTTTCAGTTCATTTCAACTAAGAGGTTTTTGCTGGATTAAAGCAAAACAAAAGGATATTAAAGCAACTAAAATATAATCAAATCGTAAATCACTGGCCAAATGTTGAAGCTCAGAAAATGAGTACAGTATTAAATGTACAACTCCATCATTAACCGTTGGAGCCAATTCAAGATGGCTGCCACAGTGTATTGACATTAGCAAATACAAAAATAGCTATAAGTCAGTCAATTTTACAGATACGGTATAGAACAAAAGTTTGATGTAGCTGAGAGTCATCCCCAACCCATAATCTGAGCTCCAAGTTTATGTAATGTAAGAGCACATGTTATTTTCTAAGTTTAACAAAAAAAAAAGATAAAATTACATAATTTCTTAACATAAGGTGATCCAAGTTTAAAATTCTGGCATGTAGCTGATGTGCAGTTTTAAAGGATTGGCAGGATATAGGATTACCTCTTCATTTCTTGTCATATTGATGCCTTTTTTGCTGAATGAGTATAGTAGTGGACAATGGACTATTGTGCTGTATTTTATTTAGACCTTTCTAAAGCCTTTGCCGCTATATGGATCATGACATCTCATGTCATAAGCTCTCTGAAATTACTTCCTCAGATCACAATAAAAAAGGTGGAGGAGTAGCTCTGTTTGTAAAAAATGATAAGTTGTATATATAGAACACCTGAATATAAATTTTCACTGATAAAATGTTGGAAATTTTGGTTAAAAGCTGTAAAAAAAAGTTTTTTTGTGTGGAGATTTCAACATTGACCTGGGGACAGGGGCTGACTCAAATGACGTCAGTACTTTCATGGATTCAATGTGCAGTTTGAGTTTTTTTCCTTTGATTACTAAGCCAACAAGAATCACATCACACAGTGCTACAATAATTGATAACATTTTCAATAATATTATGGATGGTGAAATGACAAGTGGTATCTTGATGAATGATTTGAGTGATCATTTACCAATTTTCACAATTTACAAAAATGATGAAATTCCCATAAAGAAAATTATAAAACAGAAAAAAATCATAAACGCATCTAAAAAAACTTAGACAAATTCAAAGATGACTTAGATAAACAAAATTGGGATGATGTATATAGATGATGTGAATCTGTCTTACGAAAAAATTATGAATGTTCTGGAAGCTTTGTATAAAAAAATTGTGTGAAAATAATTAATGTTAAGAAAATACCATTGAGCAACCATGGATGACTAACGGACTGAGAAATGCATGTAAAAAAAAAAGAACTATCTATACTCGTGTTTTTTGAAGACAAGATCAATTGATGCTGAAAACAAATATAAAGTGTACAAAAATAAATTAACAGGTATTATAAGAAAACATAAAAAAGAATATTATAGTGAATTACTACATAAATGTGGTGGTGATATGAGGGCAACGTGGAGAATAATGAATAATGTTCTTAAAAAACATAATAAGGTTAGTGTGGATCTTTCTCAACACTATGTTGTAAATAATAAGGAAATCTACGATCGACAGGAAATTGTGAATGGATTTAACAATTACTTTGTAAATGTTGGACCAAACCTCTCTGCTTCAATACCGAAAGTGGGGAAAAATGTAAATGACTTGATTGAGAATTGTGTGAACAGTATGGTTCTAATGGGAACTGATAAGGATGAAATAATGAATGTAGTTAAAAAATGTACTGACAAAAAATCCAAAGACTGTGAAGAAATGGATATGATGGTGGTGAAGGAAATAATGAGTCATGTTATCGAACCCTTTACATATATATGCAATTTGTCATTTTCAACTGGAGTGTTTCCTAACAGAATGAAGATAGCTAAAGTAGTTCCTCTATTCAAAAATGGTGATAAATGTATATTCAATAATTATAGACCTATATCCTTGTTGCCTCAATTTTCAAAGATTTTAGAAAAAAAATTCGTGTACAGACTTGACCAATTCTTGGGTAAATACAATATTCTAAGTAACAGCCAATATGGATTTAGATCAAACAATTCAACATCCATGGCTCTTATGGAGTTTATGGAACAAGTTACTACGGCTGTAGATCAAAAACAACATTGCATGAGTATATTTGTTGATCTAAAAAAAGCATTTGACACCATTGATCATTCCATTTTACTTGACAAATTAAAACAATATGGTGTTAGAGGTCCTGCATTGCAATGGATATTTAGCTATCTGAAAGATAGAAAGCAGTTCGTTCAAATAGAAGATGTAAGATCTACTTTAGGAAATGTTTTATGTGGAGTACCACAAGGCTCTGTACTTGGACCTAAGTTATTTATTTTATATGTAAATGATTTAATGAAGGTGTCCGATGTCCTCAAATGTGTTCTTTTTGCTGACGACACTACTTTCTTTTGTGCGGGCAAAGATTTGGAAGAATTGTTTGAGTTGGTAAATATTGAATTTGTTAAATTACAAACTTGGTTTAAATTAAATAAGTTATCTTTGAACCTAGACAAAACTAATTATATGATTTTTAGTAAGAAAAAAATAACTGTTGATGTTCCTTTTAAGATTGATGGCTCTGAAATATGTAGGGTAAGCGAAGTGAAGTTTTTGGGTGTAATTATTGATGATAAGTTGTCATGGAAACATCACATAAATTCTGTAAAAACTAAACTATCAAGATCTATTGCAGTGTTGTATAGAGTTAAAGATTTATTAAATGACAAAGCAATGTATTTGCTGTACAATGCAATAATAATCCCGCATTTAATTTATTGCGTTGAGGTTTGGGGTACAGCGTGCAAAACTATAACCAAGCCCATTTTTATTTTACAGAAAAGAGCAATAAGGATCATCACCAGAAAGCATTATTACCATCCATCAAATGTATTGTTTAGAAAATGTAAATTACTGAAATTTTATGATCTGGTTGACTACAATATTCTCTTAATATTGTACAAGGCGCAAAACTTCACATTACCCTCAAATATCCAAACGCTTTTTGTAAAACGACAGAGCACATACAATCTTAAGGGTACTGATATTTTTGTTAAGCCAAAACATAGTACTAGTTTAAAGAGTAGGTCTACTTTAATTTATGGAATAGGTCTATGGAATGGTTTAGAAAACGATATAAAAGTTGCAAAAACAATGACTTTGTTTAAAAAAATGAATAAATTTAGGTTTCTGGAAAAATATGTATAAATTGGTTGTTTCAAATTTTATGAATGGTAAAATATGATGAGTTATTTATTGTATAATTTTTTTGTTTTGATTATTGTTGTTTGAATTGATTGTTTGAATTGATTTTGTTAAAAAAGAGGCAGACATAATAAGATTTTATCTTCTTCTGCTTCCTCTCATTTCATGTAATGTTTAAATTTTTATTTACGTGGAATTGTAAATAGTTTTTTGTGTTCTTTTAAATTTTGAATTTGAAATGAATAAAGAATCTAAATAAAAATAAAAAAAAATAAAAAAAAAACAATACTGGCTGGTTCGCCATTTATCTCTTAGATTGGAGGCAATGTGTTCAACATCATCATACCTCTTCCAGTTATCTAATTGTGAACAATGGTGTACCACAAGGTTCAGTCTTAGGACCCACCCTCTTCACAATCTACAAAAGCAATGTAAGTTAGAGCATCCCTGATGCTTCCTTACATTTCTATGCTGATGACACGGTTGTTTATTGTCGAGCAAAAACAGTTGCTAAGGTTTTCCAGCTTTTACAGTCTGCTTTCGACATCATCCAGTTGGGTGTGTTCAATCTCAAACTTCTGCTAAATGCTGACAAAACCGAAGGGATGTTGTTTTCAAACAGGAAGTCAGTTCCAGCAGTCCTTTCTATTTCGTCTTCGAATGGCATCCCTATTGAGTTTGTCGATTCTTATGAATGCTTGGGTATCTTGGTCGACTCGCATCTCTCTTTTAAGCCTCACGCCAAAAGCTTGTAAAGAAATTTAAAGTAAAATTGGGTTTCTTTTTTAGAAATAGATCCTGTCTAATGCTGAACACAAGGAAATGCCTTGTAACTACGGAAGGAATGTCCTTCTTGACTACTTGCAGGAGCATTCAGCCAAATAATGTATCCGTACATTATTTAGATGAATGCTCTTGTACGCACCTTACAGATGTTGGATGCTGTCTATCTCGGTGCACTAAGATTCATAAATGGCTGTGACTATCGTACCCATCGCTGCACCTTGTGTTCATTGGTCAATTGGTCATCATTAACTTCATGCAGGCTCTCACACTGGTACATTTTCATCTTTAAATCACTCCTTGGTCAGTTGCCTTCATATATCTCCTCCTATATGTCACCCTGTGAGTGCAGCTACAGTGTGGGCTCTCAGGACATAATTACATGCAGTGTACCCTTAGTGCAGACTAAACTTGGCAAAAGGGCCTTCTCCTACTCCACTCCTGTATCCTGGAACACCTTGAAAAAAGATATAAGCTCTCAATCTTGACCTCTCTAAAAGATTTTAAACAACTGCTAAGTTCATGGCAAAAACCAACACAGACGTAACCCCATCTGTGTTCTTTGTTTAAAACAGGTCTGTCTTGTAAATGAGTCATCGTGCTCAATGAGACTAACCTGTATAAATAAAGGTTGAATGAATGAAGTAGTGGAACAGGTGCAGTCACCAGCCATGGTTGCAACTGATACAAAGAAGTCTGTAGCTTTCAGCAAACTGGGGAGCTACTTGCTGCTGCGTGGGTGGTTGCAGCAGATCCGTAATGAGAAAGAGAGGCTGTCAGTCAAGTAGGCTCACTTTCTGATTCAACTCGTACACATCCTTTTGATGGCACAGTGACGAAAAGAAATGTGGATATGGGCGAGTCCCTTAGTTGGTGCATGGTTATAAACCATGTTTAACTGAATTATTTATTAAGACAGGTTTGTAAAAACTAGAAATGGACACATGGTCAATAGAAAATCCAGTAAATACAAGGCCCTGATGTGTCATGATGATAGAAAGCAACATGGATTTCACTAAATACATTAAAATGCAGTGAGAAACTCAACCACCTGCACCAGTTGTAGTTCTGGTTTTGATGATTAAGGTGGTGGGCTCATTTTTCCACTGATAGTGCAGGTTGTGCAGACTTTAATTGTGGATTTAATTCTCCCACCACACATATTTCCTGCAGTGCTCTTTGACCTTCACAACTTCCAATTGATTTTTGTTGACCATATACTGTAGTGCTAAAACTACTGTAAAAAAAAAATTCCTCCTCCAGCCACACAGACATTAAAGCAATAGGACAGCTCGTTCCTGACCCAGTGATAAGGGGTCAGTTCTTTCAGGTTTACCTGTCACTGCAGCCTGAGCATGCTGTATCCACATCTGGCAAGTAGAGTATTAACTCGAGACAGTAGAGCCACCATCACAATCTTTTTTTACTGAGGTAATTTAGTGGGGAATGTGGTGTTACTGGAGCAGGTAGTTTTAAAAAATGCTAGCATATTTTGAGAAGCTACAGTCCAAAAATCACATAAAAAGGCAATTGCTACATGAGAAGAACTGTTTTGTACATTGCGCTCTTGCCAAGTTGGATCAGCCCATATCATTACCGTATTTTCCACCCTATAAGTCGCACCGGCCTATAAGTCGCACCTCACGTCACCGCTGACGTGACGCGTCCCAGCTGATGTGACTGGTCACCGCTGAAAACCCGGAAATGTGGGCTGGTGTTTTGCCCAAAATGTACTGGCTGCTAAATTGCTGCAAAAACGTGCATGGAAGGACTTTTGACAAGATTAACTATTTTCTTTGTTGCTGAAAAATATAGCAAAGATGTGTCTTAGTTGAACTTTTCCTTAATATTTTAATAATAATATACCGGTAATTCCTTGCATCAAACAGACCTGCATCTCTTTGATCATTAAAGATAAACACGTAAAAAATATGTGACCAAAGTGAAAAAAAACAAAAAATCCACGTATAAGTTGCACCGGCCTATAAGTCGCAGGGCTTGGAAATGCTTGGAAATGTAAGCAAAAAGGTGTGACTTGTAGGCCGGAAATAGTATTCTATGAATAGAAAGTATCTACAAAGTTTGTTAGATTACAAGCTCTTCAAAAAAATTATCTTCAAGAAGCATGATAGATGCTTTTAAAAATGTAATTTAATCAGCTTGATCCCTGAAGTATAAAAGAAACATCCCTTAATGCTAGTTTTTTATTTAAGAAAACTTAAATACGTACACAGTTTTGAAGATGCACTGCTTTGTCGTGCTTGTCGTTATCCTAAGAATTGGGATTGTTAATGTTATCCATTTATTCATCTTGTTGTTTTTTTTACTTGTTTTTCCCTTGCAGGGTCACATGGAGCTGGTGTCTATCTCCCAGAAGTCCTTGGCAGAATTGTTAAAATAAATTACCAGTTTTTATAATATAATGCAATCTGGTTTCTCAGGGTTGTACACTTTTTTACTGCAGCTGCTTTCACCCAAAGTCAAACAGATCTGTTGGCAACGATGAGCCAGGGTCACTGGCTAACCACCACTTTTTTAAAAAACCATGATTAGTATGCTTATGACAAACTCCTTTTTTCTGGTGAAAACGATATATTTATTTCCAGCATTACCGTACTTTCCGCCGTATAAGTCGCATCAGTCCAAATATGTCTAATGAAGTGGAAAAAACATAAATAAGTCGCTTCGCCATATAAGTCACATATATTATGCGTCAACACTAGGGGTGTAACGATACACAAAACTCACGAGACGAGAAAATCACAGATCTCGCGAGAACGAGACGAGATTTTAACATTAGTTCAAGAAAACTTCAAAGATCGGTTTTATGCCGCAAAAAGGCTTTTATTCTGTTTTAACATGTATTACAAACCCAACTGATGTCTTCATTTTACTGATTGAATCTCCTTAGACCTTAGAACGTTCAACTTTGTTAAAAAAATAGATATTCACGCAGGACTTTCCAAAAATTGAACATAAATATCCGCATCAGCGCTGAATCTGCAGCCGTCACTCACCAGTGTTGCCAGATTGGGCGGTTCACCGCGATTTTCCTTCTGCCTTTTGCGGGTAAAGAGTGCTTTGGGTGGGTGGGACTCTATCTGGCAACACCGGTCACACCGGTGTTTACACGCGTGTCTTTACATTCGGGGCAGCGTCGGCAGCGCCGGGACCCTCCATCAATGTAGAGGCGTCTCGTCTGCGGCACCGGGACCCTCCATCAGTAGTTGGGGCGTCTTCTATAGCAACTTCATCCGGCGAAGCCATGCTGTCCGTGACGCTGACTTGCTAGGGGCTCTGCTAGCGCTAGCATTAGCATCTCGCGAGACAACGTTACCTCTCAACGAGAGATATCGCGGGAGTTTAATATCGCAAGATCTCGTACAACGAGATCTCGTTACATGCCTAGTCAACACTGATGCATTGCTTTTGTTATGCATCACCGCTGACCACCCAGAAATGTGGGTGAGTGTTGTGCCAAACATCCATTGGCTGCCAAATGGCGGCCGCGGGAGAGTACTTGGGAGGACTTTAACAAGAATTTAACTAGATTAACACTTAAAAACAATTATTTGTTTGCTCAACATTATAGCAAAGGTGTGTCTCAGTTTAACTTTTCCTTAATGAATGCACTATATTGGTCAAATCAGCTGCAAAGCCGATTCACAGTTGCGGGAGTGTGCAGAAGGAGGACTCGCTCACTGTGCATTTCTTCGAAATTTACCAAGATAACCATCTAAAAACAATTGTTTGTTTACTTGACATTATAGCAAAGGTGTGTCTCAGTTCAACTTTTCCTTAATAAATGCTCTTTAACAGTCAAATCAGCTGCATTTCGCTTGGGTGGTGCGGTAAAATGCAGCTGATTTGATTTTTGCTCCATGCAAGATGAAAGTGGCTTGGTATGGCAAGCCAAGTGCCTCATTAATAGCCACTTTTACCCATTAATGAGACACTTGACTTGCCAAATTACTCAAGGGCCCTCTAGTGGCTGAAAATGGTAGTGTTCAATATTTTCCATGTCAGAATGAATGAAACAGTCAGATCTCAACCAAAACTTGGGTTATTAATATGGGGACAAAACATATGTATATCAGTCGCTTTATTGTACAAGTAGCAGGACATGCCAATTTAGGCAAAAAGGGGTGACTTATACAGTGAAAAATTATGATGATGAATTCAATTTATAAGGCGCTTTTCATTAGTGAAAATCTCAAAGCGCTACACACATTGGACGCTACACACATTCATACACCGGTAGTGGCAGACTACCATGCAAGGTGCTTTCCAGTCCTACCGGGAGCAACTCGGGGTTAAGTGTCTTGCCCAAAGACACAACGACACATGGTGCTTTGACATTCATCTCAGGGATTATACTTTACCTACATTTTCCCTAAAAGAAATTAGGCATCAGTTATATCCAAACAAAATTTATACAGTGTATGAATTGTAATCAGAATTATGCAACTGCTCTGTTGCTAAGGCTTTCTGAGCTTTCCTTTATTTGTTACAGTAAAGAGCAAACACCTGCTTAGTGTCCTCACAAGGTCTACTAACAGCATCATTGACCTTTCCTCTGACATTCACTGTATTTCTGTTCATTGACTTCCTCCAACAGCAAACAATGGGGTCCGTGAGATGTGGGTAGTGCGGCATGATTAACGCTCCTCTCTTTCAATCTCTGACAAGCACAAGGGCCACTCTACCTGTGAGATACACTTCTTCCATAATTGAATCCTCTTCTCTTCCATCTTGTTTGCTTTTTAATTGCGCTTGGTTCCATCACTTCTCGCGAGGCCCCAATCCTCTTTTCATTTCAAGCAATAAACTATTATGTGCGAGATGACTTCGGCAGCAGCTCCCGAAATGGGTTTTGACAGCTCTGAGGTCAACGCGAGTGTTCATCAGAGCTCTTCCCCACTGAGAATGTAATGATCAAAGTTTGCGTGCGGCCGACTTTTACACCAACCCCAAGTGCCCTTGACCATCACTCTGCATGTTGCTAAGCTCATCTTTGGTCAGACCAATTATATGAGCCAATGAAGAGCCTAAAACTGTCGCCCCGTGCCAGTGGTTTCCCAAATAAACAAGTGCTTAATGACCCTCTCATTCTGCCTTTTTTATCTTAATTAGGAGGGAACAGATTTACTGGATGGATAAACGTACAGCAGCAGACTGTGAATCTGAAAGAGCAGACTGCCAGCCTTTCAGTCTTTGTGTGTATTATTGTGTGCAGCTGCTTGATTGCTGCCCAAGTCTCTTAACTGCAGCTGACCACCCAGCTGTGTGGCTGAAGCTGCTTGCTCATCGTGCTGCAGCACATCTGAGGGAAGCAGGCAAATGTAAAGGCCTAACATTCCATGAAGGGAAACATATCACTTGCTGCCAAGTTTTGGACTGTGTGTTGAGAAATACAGTAGAGTGCTGGTCAAAGCTTGAAACTACAAGTCAGGAGCATTCTCATGCAATATGATGAGATGCCACACTCAAAGTGCATGTTGTGAATGACTCAATTACTAAAACATCAAGTTTTACTGTAGCTCAATATTGTAGGAGTTGTGGTCTTGTCCCTGATGTTGTGTTCATGTCTGTGTTTCCCTCAATCCTCTGTTTCTCTTTACAGGGTTTGGGTTTCTCTAGTTTCTAGCCCCATCTTGTGTCGTGTTCATGTCTTGCATTCTTTCTACTTCTCTGGCATCTGTGATTACCCACATGTGTCATCACTTGGTCTATTTATAATCTCATTGCACTTTGGTCCTGTGGGTTTTTAAAGTGCTCTATAAATAAAGCTGGTATGGTATGGTATGGTATGGTATTTGGTGTTTCCTGTATAAATGTCTGTGTCTCTGTGTTAGTCCTTGTCCTGGCATTGTTTATCTGTTCACTGGTGATGACCCGTCTGTATTGTGAGTACCGCCTGTTCATTATAGGTTTTGTTTTGCTGCCACGTCAGCTCGCTTGTTCTGTTAATTAATTCTTTATTTTACATTTGTCTGACTCCTAGGCTGCTTGCCTGCACCACTGGGTTCACCAGCACCAGCCAACTGTGACAAATATCCATAAAATTGACTGAGTTATAGACATTTTTTTGTTAACTAGTATCAGTTAACTGTGGGAGCCATCTCGAAACATCCAATGATTTCTTTTAGTTATAAAAACCCTGCAGTGCATTATGAGAGACACTGAGGTGATTCTACAAAATTATATTTACCAGTTCTGTTTGGATAAGAAGACAATAAGACTGATCTGAGGCAAAAGTGCCAAATGTTAATAATCATTATCTGCCAAAACTGTTCTTGAGAAGAAAATCTTTTACTTGTTGTTTTTCGTCTTTTAGAAAAAGTGTGCGTTATAAAACATTTGTTCCTCTGTATCTACATAAAGGCAAGCAAGCTCTAAAACAGATGCTGAACATTGAGGAAAAATAGTCAAAGTTCCTAACGTAAGAGTAGTTGTGCTCATTCGTTGTTCAGCAGCAGTTACAGCTGGATCAGTAATGGCTCAGCAGATTGATTTATCTTTTTTTTTTTTTTGCTGTTGTACGAGCCCTCCGGGTGTTGAAGCTCATGCTGTGCATGGCTTGATATTATTATTATTTTTCACTGTCATTTCATGCAAAGTCTAACGCAGCATTTGGTGCATTTGCAAATATTGTATTTTATGTATAGACCGTAGCATTAGAGGTTCAAAATGGTTACTGAGAAACAAGTCTGGGCACAAATCTATGCAGTAAACAATGAGGGAGCAAATCTTTGTCTATGAATACTTATGAAGGGGGTGCAATTACTGTCTAATTACTAATATTTGTGGTTATTGCAATTAGGTTAAACAAAAATTAAAGCTTTGTTAGAATTTTAGCTGATTTTCAATTGTCTAGTTACAGAGTATTGATGTTTTAATTTTGCACTTTTATGTACGCAAGAAATGATGTATTTACAGCCAATATTACAGTCTTTGAAATTAAACATTGCTTACTAGTTTTTAGTGATGGATGGATGGATGGATGTATGGATGGATGGATGGATGGATGGATGGATGGATGGATGGATGGATGGATGGATGGATGGATGGACGGACGGACAGATGGATGGATGGACGGATGGATGGATGGACAAGTGGATGGATGGCAGATGGATGGATGGATGGATGGATGGATGGATGGATGGATGGATGGATGGACGGACGGATGGACGGATGGATGGACGGAAGGATGGATGGACTGGTGGATAGATGATGGATGGAAGATGGATAGATGGATGAATGGAAGATGGATGATGGATGGCTGGATGGACGGACAGACGATTGAAGGATGGATGATTGAAGGATGGATGTATGATTGAAGGATGCAAGGATGAGGGAAGGATGGAAGACTGAAGGATGGATAGATAATGGATGATTGAAGGATGCATGGATGGATGGATGGATGGATGGATGGATGGATGGATGGATGGATAGATGGATGGATGGATGGATGGAATATTGTAGGATTGATGGATGGATGGATGATGGAAGATGAATGGATGCCTGGACGGATGGACGGACGGACGGGTGGATGAATTGACAGATGGACAGACAGATGGACAGAAAGATGGATGAACAGGTGGATAGATGATGGATGGGAGATGGATGGATCAATGGATGGATGGATGGATGGATGAAATATTGTAAGATTGATGGATGGATGGATGATGGAAGATGAATGGATGGACAGACAGATGGACAGATGGTGGATAGACAGGTGGATAGATGATGGATGGATGGATGATGGATGGATGGATGGATGGATGGATGGATGGATGGATGGAAAATGGATGATGGAAGATTGAAGGATGGATGGATAGAAAGAAGATTGAAGGATGGATGAATGGATGGAATATTGTAGGATTGATGGATGGATGGATGGATGGATGGATGGATGATGGAAGATGAATGGATGCCTGGACGGATGGACGGACGGACGGGTGGATGAATTGACAGATGGACAGACAAATGGATGGATGGACAGATGGACAGACAGATGGACAGAAGGATGGATGAACAGGTGGATAGATGATGGATGGAAGATGGATGGATCAATGGATGGATGGATGAAATATTGTAGGATTGATGGATGGATGGATGGATGGATGATGGAAGATGAATGGATGGATGGACAGACGGACGGACGGATGGACAGATGGACAGATGGTGGATAGACAGGTGGATAGATGATGGATGGAAGATGGCTGGATGGATGGATGGATGGATGGATGGATGGATGGATGGATGGATGGATGGATGGAAAATGGATGATGGAAGATTGAAGGATGGATGGATAGAAAGAAGATTGAAGGATGGCTGGATGGATGGATGGATGGATGGAATATTGTAGGATTGATGGATGGATGGATGATGGAAGATGAATGGATAGACGGACGGACAGATGGACAGACGGATGGACGGACAGATGGACGGACGGACAGACGGACAGACAGACAGAATAATGATGGACAGATGGATGGATGGATGGATGGATGAAAGATTGATTGATGAATGGATGGATGATGGACAGATGGACAGAAGGACAGAAAGATGGACGGATGGTCAACAAAACTCTTGTCAGGACTAAAAGTTCTTTACACGAATTAACAGCAGTCAATGTCAGTTTTCAGCACAATGAATGAACCAATCCAGAAAACTGTGCCCAAACTGTAATCCGGTGGATTAACGTGTTCCCTGGGATTAATAATATTCTATAACTGGCACGTCTTATTAAAACTGCAGCCTTTAAAAATGTATATTTTTAAGTACTGTAGCTCATTTGGTGGCTACCAGGAGCGCCAGCTGCTTTTGTTTCTTAATAGGTAAGACCAGAGCCATATATATAGAGAGTTCCGACACGCTTTGATCTCGCCGACAGGCGGTCAATCGTTCCAAACTACGGCTATGGAAACCTTGTGGAGCTGCCCCCTCTGGCGGTGACGGAGCGCTACTGCAGGCAGCTTCAGACTGTAACCAGAGCCATGGAACAAATCGCCCCCTCCATGACCCACGTGACTTCCGCATTCCATTCTTACAATGGAACTCTATGGGAGTGTCGCAACTCTCACTTTATATGGCTCTGGGTTAGACCAGCTGTCCTGTGAGAACAACAACACACTGTTTTAGAAACACCTTATTCTGATGGGCAGCGATGAAACGGATGTAACTGTTGCAATTATTTATAAATGAGTCTATCATATTTTAACAGATGCAAAGTTTTCTGTTAGGAGTGCTTTCTATATTTATAGTGAAGATAAATAGGGCAGACACTGTTCTGATGAAAGTGCAATAATGGCTCTGGTGTCCAATGAATCATGGTGCTAAACATCCAGGGCCGGACGTGTTTACAGAGTTCAGATTGTTCTATCCCGGTCCATAAAGTGCTGTCCTCTGACATTCCAGAGAAAAACCACTAATTAGATAGTTCTCCGTGTTAAATGTGTTGGGACCACGTTGCCACTGAGCAGCATGTTCGTCCTGCAGGGAGGACTGTCCCGAGTGAACGACGACACCTGTCCTTTCAGATAGGTAAAGATGTGTTTATCTTCAAAACTATCCAAAGGGTTGGGCCAGAGTGCAAACCTCCCACTCTCAAACACACACACACACACACACGCACACACACACACACACACACACACACACACACACAGCCAATTCCTCCACTTCTGTTGCAGTAGAGCTGGCACTGAAATTGATGCTTTGATGTCAGTAAAAACCAAAAAAATAAAAATAATAAAAAATGCTGGAATTGCATGATGGGAAAAAGCTGTAAGTGCTTCTGCCAGTAGTGAAACTATTTTAGCGTGTGCTCGAGGCAATGTTGAGACAGTTTGAACAAGAAGATTGAAATGAGTTCAATGAGAACCAAACTTTTTTTTGTTTATTTTTAGGAACGGTTTGCTTGTTTGGGCTGTCATTCATGAGCGGGAGACAGACGCTGATTATCACCCCGACGTGTTTTTGTTCCGTTTGTTTTAAATCGAGGCTAATCGTGAGCTAGACCAAAGCATTACAAGTGATAGAACTGAGAAAACGAAGGATTGTTTTCTTCACTAGATCTTGGTGTAAAGTAGTCAAAGAACCTACAGCATTTGAAAAAAACAAAATTACATTTGAAAAAACGGAATTACATTAAAGGTTCAGTATGCAGTTTCTGTAGAACTGCAGCACTTAGAAATATTTTCAACAGGCAAAGCATTCTGATCCCTCCCCCTCAGAGCCATATATGGCTCTGCCCCCTTGTGGTCTGTTGAATTTCAAATTCAAGCTCTGTTTTTATTGGCTGATTCAAATTCAAGCTCTGTTTTTATTGGCTGGTTACAAACTCTGTTTTTATTGGCTGGAAAATGGCGGGTCACCTTTTCTTTTTAGAAATGCTTATTTACCACCTGGAGAAGCAAGGGGACAATATTTTTTTTATTTTTTTTCAGAGATTACCTGGCTAACATCAGTCTGTCAGGAGGTAGTGACAGAGTGAAGAAATATGTTCATAAAAAAAGCTACATACTGAAGCTTTAATA